>JAQGAS010000407.1:0-53303 GCA_034686365.1 Pachymerium ferrugineum | reverse complement strand
TGAATCCTTCTGTAATAAAGGATGGCAGTTTAATGGGTAGCCATTTTGTTCCTTTATTTTCTGATGTATGTTTGCCCGGTATTCGAGGTTTCCAGTTTGGATTTACTGGAAATGGAGGATGGAAGCGCATTTTTACGAATTTCAGTGGGAATTCGTGATGTCTTTCACCATGTCTAAAGTTGTTTGTTATGGGATTTGGTTCTTCATAGTTCGCTTCCACGTGGAATTGTAATGGGTTATGGCCTGCATATTCATCAGGCAGACGTTCAATTTCGGTGCGCTGTGGAAGTTGAGGCAATCGGCGATCATAATTAAGTTCGTTGTTAACATTATTATTATTTCTGAATTCGTCGGAGTTAACGTAATGTCGATTTAAGTCCTGTCTTTTTTGCGATTCTTCTGGGGCAGGATAATTGTTTTGACAGTTACACCATGCTTGTATTTTTACGAAGAATACGTTCAAAAAACATCCAAGGAGGAATTTAGTTTTCACCTAACAACAGATTTTTAAATTAATACAAAATATTTAGATTGGCTAATTCCTAATTTGAATATCGTTCATGGTTAAAATTACTTTTTTAAATGAAGACACATTGCAATAAAAGCTATATCTATTCCTTTCAAGATGAGAATAATAAACATGTCTACGGTGTTAAGACTAGAATAAAATAACGTTGCAACCTTACCTGCATTTTTCGAGGTCTTAATGTGGGCTGTGCTGTGTAACATGTTTTGATTCAGTGGCAAACATCTTAGTGGAACAGGTGCTCACGCGCGTGTCAAAGTGTCATTTGGTCTACTTCACTTCGATAACGCATGAATGTTTGCATAGGATGTTGGATGTAACGTCATCTAGAATAAAACAAAAAAAAATAAAATAAAATAAAAAAAAAATCCACCTTGGGCCTGGCCGGGATTTGAACCCGGGACCTCTCGCACCCTAAGCGAGAATCATACCCCTAGACCACCAGGCCACGAGTATATTTGTTCTGACAATACCTTAAGTACATTAAAAAATGTATAAGCATTATATGATTAAGTTTTTTATGAAGATTTTTTTTTACTTTCCTAATCAATTGTGTGTGCGGCACTATTTACCTCAGAACCGACGAGTTTTATATGTACGTATGTTATAATACATTAAAAGTTTGATCTATTCAGTATTGTTACTTTGCTTTCAAAGCTGTGAAGATTTTCTTTTTCCAGTTTAACTGGATTGTCGTGGATTGTGTTTTAATCTGCAGCATAACCCACTGCTTTCATTTTATGCATTGGCTGCAATAACACTCCAAAAATAGTGGCGGCCTCTAGGGAATAAATGTGAAACTACTTATTTTAGCTTCTCTTTTTTGTCTTCCTGCGGCTTCGTGAATTCGTTGAGAAACCTATTAAGCGCGGAGGTTTAATTAAAATTAGCGAACATCCACAACCTAACTAGAGCACATTTCGAATATATGTATGATTTTTAATCACAGAAATGTACAGAATGATAATCAAGCGTTCGTTGATTTTGATTCCTCGCTAACAAGAAATTTCTCCCATTCTTGTAATCTTTCTGCATGATCAGTTTCCGATTCTTTTTTATAGTATTTCGTTTTACCATCCCAAGTTTCGGCTGTTAATTGTTTGCCTCCAAACCAACGGCCATTTAAAGCTTGAATACAAACGTCTGCTTCTTCAGCCTCACTAAATGTGACCGATGCAACTCCATCCGAATGTTGCTAAAAAATAAATTAGTTAATAATTGAATAACACAAAAAAATTAACACTCACGTCATAGACTTGCGTCCGTTTCACTTCACCATATTTTGCACATTCCTCTCTCAAATCGTTTTGATATTCCAGAATTAATTCTGGTGATTTCTTAAAACACAAATTTGTTTTTGGATTAGAATTATTTTTTAATATAAGTATAAAACTGTACCTTAAATTCTTCCGGATCAAACATATTTTTTATTATTACAGTTCTTTCATGTTTGTATCGTTCGCCTCGAAGTTTATCAGGTCTCCAATCCAGTAATCTGTAAAAAAAAGTAAAAATCAGACCTAACCAAATATTTTTATAAATCGTCAAATCTTACTTTTCTTGAATTTGTTTTACTTTTTTCTTGTCTTTAGACTTCATTTTTTTTGGTTTTTTCTTAGGGTCATACGCTCCTTTCATTTGAAATTGTGCTCTCTCGACATGAACTTCCTGACCACGCAACTGATAACCGTCTAAAATTTTTAATGCAAGTGTGACTGACTCAACCTAATCATCATAAAAAAAGCTCCTTAATTACATATGTTTTTTCATGTATAGAAATTTTACTTTAATATAACAGCACAAGCCATCTCCTTTAAGATAGCCGTTATCATCCCGGTAGAGTTTTATTTTTAACGAATTAGTTTGCGGATCTTTCATAATTAGACCACATTTAGACATAAATTCAACAAATTCTTCTTCAGTAATGTCAGTTGGTAGGTTTGAAACGTAAACGTTTGTGTTGTGCTTCTCATCTACGTCAAACCAGCCTAAAAATTAAATAGTATATCATATAGTTAATAACATCGAAAAATAATTACGATTTGAAAAATGAAAAAAAGGTAATATTTAGTATAAAAAAAATGGACCTGGTGGATGTGAATCATTAGCAACAGCTTCATCTATTGGTCTTTTTTTGCTTAATTTTTGGTCGTCTGATTCATTTGTCTTTTCTGTTGTGGATTCACCCGCAGGAGTTTCGACACCGTAAGTACTCTGATAACTTGCAAGGAAATCTGCATCAACCTAAAGAAAATAAATTTAGGGCTGTTATTTTTGAATTGAAGTATCGCATCTAAAATTTTCACCTACTTTAGGAAACCACGCTCTCTTTTCGTGGTCCCACTCATATTTAGTACCATCATTTGGATCTGTGTATGTATATGGATCGGAAGAGTTATCATCTTTCAATTCTTTTTCGCGGTTTTCCAGCTCTAATTGACGCTCAAAATCGTCTTGATCTCTAGCCACAGCCATATAGTAATAGTGTAGTGTTATAGTAATTATCGCCAAATCTATTCAAGTTTCCAGAAGATAAAAAATTGTTTAAATGAATGAAATTGTTTATGTGAAATAACAGGTTGCATTACGACAAAACGAATCAAATTAAGGTGCTTTTCCTATTAGCTGAACCATTGTAATGCCGATTGCCGTGTCGCATGATGTGCGATGCAGCATACCAGGCAACTCTAATCGAAATTTGTTTTATTTTAATTCACCAGTAGAGTGCTCTAGCTATCGGCGCGAGTGTACAAACTTGATTACATACTGATAAAATAAACTTTACTTTAATTCAATAAATATAACACAAAAGTGTATGTATACATTATATTAAACACCTCATAATACAAAAAAACATTTTAAAAAAAAACTAAAATTGTGCTTTTGTACTACTTGAAGTGTAAATATCACATCATTAAAAAACAAAAAAAAACAATAAAAATTTCTCTCCGTATAGAGGAGACTAAACGTTAAAACAGTTTGTACACACGAAAGTTGACTAGATGTTCAAACAGTTTCACAATAAATGTTTGTATCAATCGCTCTCTTCTTTGTCAGCTGCTCTTTTCAAAAGTCTATCTTCTGAATCAGAACTAAAAATTTAAAATTGTCAAAATAGGTATTAGTATACGTATTACAGTATTCTTACCCATATATCACTTCTTCATCTGAATCATTTATCATTGAGAAAGTTGGATTATCTTTGAAATGAGTATCTGTAATGGGCGTAATAGGATCAAATTAAATATAAATAACAGGTCAAGCAGTTTATCCAACCTCTCATTGCAGTCAAAGATGGAGAATAAACATAAGCCATCACATATAAATAAAAATTCAACAATCCATAGAAAGACATGAATTCCACCGAATTCTTGTAATTTGTAGTTAATTCCGCTACAAAATTGTCCTGAAGAACGCTAACTCCAAAACGCAAAACAGTGATCGTAATACTAATCGAAAGCACAATTAGCATAAAAAAAGTGAGAAATTTCAATCTTAAATCTGAAAATAAGTTATCCAAATTAGAGACCGTTAACAGTTAATCAGAATGTCATACCAAAATGTGGCATTGATTTCAATTCGCTGTATGCACGGACAATTAAATAAACCAAGTATACTATGTAAAACCCGCCTACAGTGAAGAAGAATATTTTGAATCCCTGAAAAACAAACAAAATTTTAAAAAATGATATTCGTCTCAAAAAACCAATCTCCATACATAAAAGTTTCCAGTGTCTAGTTTATAGTTATAAGTTGGATCTCTAAGTTCATTGTACTCCTGCCAAGAAGCTAAGGTAACAGCCGAGAGCCATAAAAACCCGACAATTAACAACTTGGGTCCATAAAATGCAACGAATGGTCGAATATTCTATAGAAATGGAGTGTAAATAGTATAAAGTATAGCATTGGAATAGATTTCGCTTCCTACTTGTCTTATTCCGTGATATGTGCACAACCAAAATAATAATAATGCGCACAAAAATGTAGCTTGGAAGAGGGCGTCAAACATCCCTGGAATCCAACTATTTATCAAAAATGTTAAAGGGAAGGTGGGATCTAGAAAAGACGTGACCGTTTAGTTTTAAGTGAAGTTAATAAAGCTTCATTTTTTTTATACTATTGTATAGTAAAAGTAAAGGGAGCAGAAGTGACATCCATTTTTGTTCAATAGACCAATCGGCGATTGCAAACTTCCGTAAAGCGTGAGCAAACCAACACTAAAAAGACAAAGTATTAAAATAACGTTTCTTATTCCATAATTAATTTACTAACCGTGACAATAAAAGTCAATAACAAAAATATAAAACGGAACCATATTTCAATTTGTGTAAAAGATGGGTTGTAACTTTTGAACTACAATATTGAAATTAATAAGATTAATCTTGTTGTGTTATGGGTGTTATTCACACTTACATAAAATATTATTTCATTCATTTCATAGTTTTCTAACCCATAAAACTTGGCTGACATTATATAATGTGGATAATCCAAAAATCCAAGGTGTAATATAATAAATTCATCACAAATCTAATAACAAAAAAGATAAAAATGTGATCGTTAATTTTCGTAATAAAATTAATTTTCGTACTCGGTTTTCGCATTTTAATGTCCGTGATCTGTTATGCAGCTGATCTTCTTGAACAACATTCACAGGATGATGCATGTCGGATAAGCCTTGTATGGTAACACTTACATGAAATGGTTTTGTAAATGCCACATCTAAATTTAAAGATTTTACAGTATTGTAAAGTCAATACAAAATTACGTCAGTTAAACCATACCGTCTCCGTTGGAAATAAATATTTTTGTCATTATCCATAACTGTTGACTGTAGGCGGTAAGTAAGGGAGTTTTCAAAATTAATTGGCCTGTCTTTAGGAAATTAAAAATGAGAAAATTGAATTTATTTAATTAAAAATCTCTTACTGATAACAGCGATTTGTTGGCTGGAGGAACAAGTTGCGAAGCTCTTTGCTCGATTGTTGATGTAATTGGAGGACCTATTGGTGTAAGTCAAGTATTACTTTTGTAAGTGTGGACCTAATTATTTTCTACTTACCAGCAAGCCCAATGAAAACTGCTACACCTAGGCATGCTAAAAATACTGCCATGAGAAGTACGAATTCTCGTTTGTGAATTGTGTATAATCGCATTTGAACAGATCTGAAAGACAATAAAGTAGTATGTAAATTAGTAACGTTGAAAAATTGTTTTCACACGGGTAAGTAGCCTTACACCTGTCAAAATCTTGAATATCAACCGTATTCAAATTGAATAAAATGTGTTTGACTGCCATTGTAAACAAACAAACGCGCAAGGCCTCGCAGTGGCAATTTTTATAACTTTCAAAATGTGCGTTTATCCACTTTTAACTACTAAAAAGTAATGCGTATCCCTTAATCTGAATGGAATTGCTATAAAACGTTGATACTATTAAATTAATTAGTATAAATTAAGCCGTGTTTCTTTTGTGAGTTCACTGGTTCAATAAGACTATTTATAAAGTAAATAATATTAGAAATACCCACACCTTTCACAGCGATCATGATGATAAGCCGGAGCAATGTATTTTCCAAATTCACTGAATAAATCACTAAAATGGGAGCACAGTGCATCCAATTTTAAAGTCCAATTTGGGGTACGAAAGGAGTAACCAATAGGCTCCATAATGTAGATTTACTGATGCTAATTAAAAGGGTTGGTACTCTCTTGACTACGGCACGGGTTGAACGAAAAGTTAGGCTTCACATACATTGATTTTTCAGTGCAGATTGGCGGAATGATGCTGAATCATAACATGGAAATGTGAACTCCTTTACATATCACATAACGCTATTAATTTTGTTCTGTTTAAACATAAAATTGGAAAGTATAATGAGTAAATTTCAACATTTTTTTTGGAGTATTGAATAAAAATATCCCGGAGATATTAAACTGCATTAGATGACGTCAATTATTGATTTTTTATGTATGGCAGCGAAGACGAATTTCCGCTGTGTGAGGGGTAGCGACATCTCGTTGCAGATAACTTAAGTCTCACTCGCAATTTATAGTTCTAAATAAAAAATATGTATGTCTATATAAAATATTTAAAATTTACAAGAAAAAAGTTTATTGTTTATTTTGTTTTCCAAAATATTTTTAAAATTGATAGAAACCTGAATGATTAATTACACACTTTAGCGATTCTTAATCAGGAGATCCTGGACCCAGGAGTTTTCATCCTCCCGGTCCTCCCGGTCCTCCCGGTCCTGCCACTCCCAGTCCTCCCTTTCCTCCCGGTCCTGCCGCTCCTCCTGGTCCTGCCGCTCCTCCCGGTCCTCCCGCTCCTGCTGGTCTTCCCGCTCCTTCCGGTCCTCCATCTCCTCCCGCTCCTCCATCTCCTCCAGGTCCTCCATCTCCTCCCTTTCCTCCATCTCCCCCTCCCGGTCCTCCATCTCCTCCCTTTCCTCCTGGCCCGCAACGTCCTGGCTCTCCAGGCTCTCCAGGTTGTCCAGGTCCACCAGGCCGTCCAGGTCGTCCTCCTGGATCCCCTCCACTACAAGTGTGTACATTTCCTGGTGGCAAAGGTGCTGTGGGAACATTTAAGTTTTGTTTGCTTGTCTTCTTTTCTGGTTCAGAAACATTTTCTTTTACTGATGAACCCAAAACAATAGTTATTAAGAAGAGGGCCAAAATAAACTGAAAACAGAGCTATTGACAATAAATTAGTAAAAACGTAATATGGAATATTTTCTACTGGTACTTCACCTGCAGCATTTTATCCATTGATTGTCAATTTTTCCTTCTGTTGAAATGCTATAGGTACACTTCTTCCTTGAACAGTTGTATATATAGTAAACTATTCATCCAATTGAGCAGAAAAATTTTTTCCGCGTTTTTGTTCATTTTATGTTTTTAATTAATGTTTAGCAATATCCTGCAAGAATGCAATATAAAAATTAAAAGTCATATATTTATATAATTTTCAGGCACATCTACTAACCTAATATTGCCGAGTTACAATCGTTGATGCGACCAGCAAACAAAACTTTAAAAAAATTGTACGCTCGCTAAAACTACGATAGCGCCACTTCGTTGTGCTTATTTTAAATAAAGATTTGAAAATTTATAGAAAAAAATTGTATATTTTAATAGATAAAACAAAGTATCTTAAAAAACTTATAAAAAAATTGAACAATTAATCACTAGAACAATTAATCACGTTTCAAAATTTATCCAAAACCAGGTGATCCGGGCGCTCCAGCAGCGCCTCCAGCTCCGCCCTGACTACCTAGTCCCGGTCCTCCTGCTCCTCCAGCTCCTCCCTGGCCACCGAGTCCAGCTCCTCCAGCGCCTCCTTGCCCTCCACCGACTGGTCCCTGAGGTGCAACTCCCCCTACGACACTTCCATCTCCGCTAATTACAGGTTGAAATGGTGATCCGCTATGTCCAGGTTGTCCAGGTTGTCCTGGTCCTCCACCTTGACCCCCTTGACCTGGGAAAGGGTAACCATTCCCTGGTGGAGTTAAAAGTGGTGAGCCAATCACAGGTGCTGGACCAACCTTCTCAGATATAAGTGGTTCAGTATCATTTTCTTTGACTGATGCACTAAACACGATTGTCACTGAGATAACGGCAAAAATAAACTGAAAATGAAATTATTTAACTAAATCAATAAAATTTTTACCTCAGGAAAATATCAGATAAAAAATTTAAAGTGTCACAGTCATGTTCAATGTTACGTATAGTGAGTGGGTCAATTGGATATTGAGTATTACACAACTTGTACTTCACCTGCAGCATCTTATCAGTTGATGGTTTTCCCGTCTGTTGAAATGGTATCTTTCTTCCACATTTACTCGTATATAAAGTAAATTATTTTAGCCTTGGGCGCACAAATTTTTTTTTTTTCACGCCATTAACTTTTTTCTTACATTTTTGGAAGATAAGGTTTAGGCTATACCATGCAAGAATGCATTTTTCTAACCGAAATGTCGTCAATAAGTAAAATTAATGTATTTAAATATTTTAAATATACATGAGATTCTATTTTATTATATTTTAATAATTTCATTATTAAAATTCAGCTTGACGCATCAGATGGTGAATGACCTAATAAAAGTCAGATACACAAGTTCAAGCCACATCAACCAGTTTTTACTGCTTCAGTCTGACCACAGCTGTTCCCCCAAAAACTAGTTGTTTTGAATTTAAAAAATTTGTTGAAGAGTTTGAAAGTTCAACCTATAATTAATTTAGTTGAATATTATACTTATATTATAAATTTAAATTACATGCAAAAAAAAAATTACAACTACTTATACAAATTTAAATATTAAGGTTTTTCTGATTTTTATCCAGGATTTAGAGAGTTTTGTGGAAATGGTCCTGTATTCATCCTCGTTACACAACATCCTGGCGTTCGTGGGTCTGGACAACAAAATTCGTTGTTAAAACACCCGCCTGGGCTTGAGCAAGGTCTCACAATAGCAGTTGACGATACAGTTAAAGGACATTCATCTGACGATTAAATAAGATAGACAGTGATTAAATTTTCCACCAAACAATAACAATCAATATTTACTTAATCCAAATGGAATAAGACAAACAAAGGGAGATGTTGGACAACATTTCTGCCCTGATGGGCATTGCCCATCACTGTTACATTGCTGGCTACACTGTGGAACGATTTCGCTTGCCTGACAGGAGCCGAGCGAAGGAAAATCTTGAAATGAAATCAAAAAAAATCTTTTATGTCAACACAAACGTTGTTCGCAAACTAACTTAAAACAAAATTGCAAAAAAAATTTTAAAATGTAGTTAATTCAATTTTATGATATATATTACACGATTAAACAATAATTAATTAATAAAATTCATTTCGTAATTTAAAAAAAAAAAATGATAAAATTTCTTACTAGCCGTGGTGCAACATCGTTGAAAATACCGGCAACAGTTGACACGATTAGCATACGTGCACTCAATACATCCCCAAGTGGGCATCGGTCTTTGTACAGGAGGAAAATTTGTGTAATAGTAATTTGGTTCTAAAATACCAACTGCAAGACTATTGCAAGATGTCACTGTTAAGCTTGCAACAACAACAAATCGTATAATGCCATACAAATTCATACTGCTAAATTCAATCAGACAGATTTTCATTTTTAAATAAAATCAATCTTCCGGTATTGCCTAATAATTGATTCATACGTAATAGATAGGTTCAATATTATATGTAATTGGGTGACACAACAGCATCAAGGAAATACGCTCCACTAATAAAAAGAACGAACATATTTATTTCAATTTTTCATAAAACAGAAAAAATTACAAATCAAAATCCGATCTCAAACTGTCAATTACATAATCGTAGTAATGTCAACGACCTCCTCCACCGCCGCCTCCACCTCCTCCTCCTCCTCCACCTCCACCTCCACCTCCACCACCACCACCGCCGCCGCCTCCTCCTCCTAACTCTGTCGGGAAAACGAAACCGCCTCCTCCGGTAGGTAACGGCTCTGGGTGTAGAGGTATAGATGGATTCCTTGGACTGTGTAAAACTCGCAGATCAAGATCACCGGAGCTTAAGCCTCCGCCTGGTGCACCTGGATTTCCAGGAGCTCCTGCTGGTGCTCCGGGATTACCAGCATGTGATATTACAACGAATGTAATTAATAATAATATCTAAGAAAATAAAATAATTATGAGCACTATTAATTTCCCTATTTATAACAAGTCTTACCTGGATCTTCATGGTTTGGTTGTTTTGAAATGGGAATGGAAGCGAAGCGATTTTATATTCCAAGTGAATTGCCTAAGGATAAAAGACCGGAACTTGACGTGAATTTAATGTGGGAAATTTTTTATCTCTTGTTGAAGAGTACTGACGTTTCTCTTCTTTTAAATTCAATGCCACACTATTAACTTTCTTAGCTACTAAGAATTTGATTGCCAAATTTTTTATCTTGGAATTAAGTGCTCTGATTTGCTTAGTTTTTAAATACACTTTAAATACAAAAGTTTTTTTTCTGTTAATTTATATAAAAAAATGTGGCAATGCGCACATCAATTAAGATGTCGTTTTATATGTGTATATAAAACTAATGCACAATAAAATAAAGTTTTTTAAACTGTAAACTTATAAGGCAATGCCATACATTGCCCAGAGGCTAAATCAAGGGAAAAACCCAACTTCTGCTCCTCGTCTGAATAACAAGAAATTACGCACGAAAATGGGGAAAAATTAACTGGCACATCACAATTTGTATTCAACACATTATTAATCCAAAAAAAATAATTTTGAGCGGACACTGGAAATTTTTAAAACTAAGTTTTACAGTAATATTAATTCAGCATTCAATTTGGCCACTTTCCCGCATGCACTACTTATTTTAACTAATTTGTCTCAAAGTTAAGATGTAACGTTAAGAAAATAAAAATTGGGTAATTGTAGTTACAATTACAATTATATTATGTGGAATCACTTGAACGCCTGCTGTTATTTAAAATGCAAAAGGTCCAACTCAGTGAAATTAAAAGCTCAATTGGACAGATCAAGATCTACGACTGAACTTTTATATTGACGATGTCCTCAACATAATTTTATCATCAATTGAGTGATTTTTGTAGATCCCGCTACGTTGAAATGTCACTCTGTGAGAATAAAACACAAGTGTAAATAAAATGTTTGATTGATGTTGCGGGTTGACACGTGAAAAAAATGACAGTTGAATAGAACTAATGAACTATGTTGGATTTTTCTGTTGAAGTGTCAAAAATAAAGATAAATGACCTTTTAGATTACGAAAAGTAAACGACAGGTACCCATATAAATAGTGTCATTTGACCCATGTGATAAAAACAATACATCATGCTGCCTTTCCGGCTTTGTCTGTCTCTTACACTTCTAAGTCTCACAGTAAACGGTGTGTGTCAAATTAAGATGTATTTATTTTTTTTATACTTTTTACTTCAATTCCAGGGGGCGAAATTGATGAATCAAGCAATGGGCAGCATGTTGTACGTTTACGTAAGTGAAATTCTTGAAATTCCAGTTCTTGTTTCAGATGGCAAATATTTTGACAAATTTCAGCTTATTTTGCCCAAGAATTTCTTGGGTCGCTGGTACAAATTACCCACTCTAAACATGTGAACCTATTTACTGAAGGAAATGCAAATGCATACGTAGATAGACTATTCACAGGATTAAAAGATTTCTTGGCTAAAAAGTAAATTAATATACCTATAAATACTATCACTTTTGAAAATTTTGTTTGCATAAATTAGATTTGACCCACTGATAAAAGAAGAAGTAGCACCAGAAGTGAAGAAAATTTACGTGGAGGGTTTAAGCACGATTGTACGTACAGGAGCAGCGACCGTCCGAGCCGAAGGGGATCAGAGTATTTTTTCTGCTCGACTGGGCTTTCACAGATTTAAAGGAAACGCGGATTTTGAAAAGCAGTAAGTCCAAAGAAATGCGATACGCTCAAAAAAAGAAACTGACAACTTTTTTTTTTTACTTTGCAGTCTTTGGTGGGTGTTTTGGATTAGTGGTACTGCAAATATTCACGTTACGGGATTAGATTTCTATTTCCAAATTCGAACAAAATTTGTTGATGATAAAATTAAATTACGATTGGAATCGCTGTCAATACATGATTGGGGACATTTGGACACTTCTTTATCGGGATCGAATTGGATTGGTTCTATGGCCTCATTTGTGACAAACCTATTTCCTAGTATCGTATCGAAATGGATAAAAAATAATATCCCATCATTGCTGTTTAATGGGATAAATGACGCGTTGAAAGATGTATCATTCTCATTAAGTGATGTTGATTTATCAATAACAGGCTGATATTGCATACATATTTGACTATATATTAAAAATATTAACTATTGATTTGTTAATTTAAAAATTTATTAACATAGTCTCTTCAGAGGCTTTTGATTTACACTGAACTTCTGCTGCAGAAATTGTATTAACGACCCACAGTAATTTTTTTCCTCGCAGAGACAGTTAAAAAATGACGACCACAAAACTAATTTGTCATTTAACGTATAAAACGTAAAAACCCATACGTTAGAAAGACTAATCTATATAACTGTCGTTTTTTTTTAACTTTTCCATCAACATTACGAAAATTTTCACCTCATAAAATAGTTTTGAAATATTAAAAATTAATTCCTTTTTTTTTATAAAAGCCCTATTACATTAAACGTTTCTCTACATAAAACGCCTAATTTATATACGCAACGATCAATACATCTACGACATGAATTTTTTAAAAATGAAAAAAATGTTGAAAATATCCTGTTTCACATGATGGACACATGGTTCATTATGAGGGCACAAACAAAAGGATGACAAAAAAAAAAATTCTCTTCTTCTGCAGAAATATGTACAATGAACGGATTCAGTATCGTAAACTTTGTCATGACGTGAAATTCCTCTGAATGAATTGAGAGTCACATGTTTGAAGATGTTGCGTGCTATCTCTCCAGTCTGGCTGGACACATTTCACCTTCACAGAAGGGAATTCTAGATCTGACAACAATGTGACAATGTGATTTGGTATTGCCGTAAGAATCTCTAAATGTTACCTGTACTATGTGGAATGATATCTGGACTTTTAATGGGTTCAGTTTCATCTAGAAATTCGTCCAAGTCTCTATTTAGAGGAATATGCGACCTGCATTTTGATTAAAAGCAAGAAAAACAATTAAAGGATTGAGTAACTTTGGAGATTTATTGTTAAATATGAAAGGAGTCATAAAGTTGGGAGTTTTAGGCGATAAATATACATTTGAATACGATGGTTTGAATTCAAAATGAGAACGATCTTTCATTTCAAAAAGAACAAAAAAAAAAAAACATTGGCCAAAGGGCTAGTCTCCTGATAGACTCATTTGTAGGCCGTAAGACACACAGGGTGAAAAAATATTGCCACAGAGAGCGGAAACTCTCATTTCCAAGTTTCCTTGAATGAAAATATAAGTTTGAAATTGAAAAGTTTTTCATTGTCTGTGAAAGCAGAAGTTATGTTTCCTTTTCTTTGCATACTGAAAGAAAGGAATTAAATTATACGTCCACTACCCCCTTTTTCCATTAAACATTTTAAGCCCATATTTGGAGAATAATTTTGGAAATGTAAACTCATGTTTTAAAATTCTGTTAAGAATTAATTTAAAAATACAGCATTAGTTGAGATTAAAAAGAGAAAATTCGACAAAATTTTAAATTAAATCAACAGTAACCAGTAAAATAAATCAAAATTTCTGCCTCCACAGGGTTTATGTAATTAGTGTTTGTTTAATGCTATCTACCCTTTAACCAGAAATGTTATGACTTACCTATCAACTTGTTTCATTTGATAATTCTTTTTACAATTTCTCCGTCTGCTCCTAATATTCACCACAATAATTAAAACGACACATAAAACAGCAAGGATTATCACTGATCCCAATGTGACGCCAAAAATAGCTGGATACCATTCTTCAATATCTAAGTAGAAAGGTACTTTTCTGTAAATGGTCCATTTTATAACTTTATAAATTCAAGTGCTAACCGAAATGTTTTCTGGGAATGTTTTCTGTATCAGCAGCAGCAACAACTGCTTCACTTCTTCCTTTATCATTAAATGCGTACACTGAAATGAGGAATCGACTATTGGATGGAAGATTGGTGAAGTGGAAGATCGGCTGGGAAGAGTTCCCTTCTGTTACCAACTGGAAAATAAAATAAAAGTAAACACACAATAATAAAAGAAAACCTATGAAAGGCATCGCCAACCTTATGTGAAACTGCATCAATGATTTGACACAAAAATATCTGGATAAGTCCTCCGTCGTATCCCGATTGGCATTTAATTGTAAGAGAGAAACTCGTCTTATTCGTAATGGTGCAATTATTTGCAGGATCTGGTGGTCCTATAATTCCCAAAAGATTTGCATCTGCAGTTTGAATTGCTTTTCATGTTATACCTGAAGGTGTTAGTGTGAAAGCACAAGGTTTATCTTGGGTTCCAATCTCATTTGATGCAAAACAGTAAAAAATGCCGAAATCCTTACGATTTTTTGGGATGTATACAAGTGAACTTCGTAACCGATCAGTGGTTATTAACGCCCGACCTTCCGTGACGTAATTGTTTGTCCGGTTAAAGGCCCAGCGAAAGTTCAACTTGTAATATAAAAATTAAAGTTATACCCCATTCTCCAGAAATTTCCTTTTTCAGAGCAAATAAAAAAGTCATCCGGTTTCGTTATACATTTTCAATTTACAGGGTATCAAGATAGCGGTCATTGTTAATGCTCTATTAGTTTCGATTTCCTAACCAAACCGGAACTGCCCTTTATCCTGCTCCAAATGGCAGTGCTTAAACCCTCTCTAGTCTGAGCAAGGGAATAGGCCCTTCCGGTTTGGTTAGCGATTTCAATTTTAAATTCTCTTAGATCCCACGAATCCTCTGGGTTTCTGTTATCCAACCCAGCCGGATGTGCCCTTTATTCGCTCCGAATGACAAGGCAAAAATATGAAACACACCCTTCGTGGGTAGGCATCCACCTCACACGCTATTGTAACAGTTTCATGCCTGGCTGCCAGATACGTGGTTTTCTGCCCATTTCTACAAACTGGAATATCTGATAGTAATGAAAATTAATTCACATTTTATTTGTCTTGAGAAAACTTAATTGCCTGTACCTACGTTTAACATGTATTGCGATTTGATTGCTTTCGCCTTCCCCTTCTGAATTCATACCAACACAAGAGTACCGGCCAGCTTGATTTCTTCGAATATTACTTAACTTCAATGTTGTATTTGTCTCATTTTGTTCTGTTGTGGGAATCAATTGTTTACCCTGAAAATAAAAATCGTATTAATCATTTTGACAATTTTTTTTTTTCACTTTTATCTTAGTGTTTATATTAATAGTTTCATTTTCAGCTTTCTTCTTGACTTTATCTTAACTCATCATTTTTATTACTACATTTTATGGCAATCCCAAGATACAAGCTCACATAACTTTTCTTGTAACATGAAGTTTGGATTAAAATAGGATTTACGTTTATTACGTAGACTTTTCTTGTCACGAAATACATCACACAAATAATGATTTACGGAAAATATCTTTTTTATTGTGTAATAAATTTTCAAATAGAAAAACCAATGGGTACTATAAAAATTTTTAGTTGACGAAAAAAAAATTACACAACACATAACCTGTGAAAATAAAAAGTCTTATTGCCTATAATCATTAAAAGTAGTTGGGTGGTGGTTTGAATGTGTACTTCCTCAACAATTTTCCAACGATATTGGGAATGTCGTACTTCAAATTTTATACCTTTCTGAAATTCTCGAAACCTTAAGAACAGCAATCGACCTTAAAGGAGGGATGCAGCTACTCATTTTTCACATAGTGAAGAATAGATTACAGTAACGTAAAAGTGAGTAATGTTCATGATGATCCCTTAAACAAAAGATTTAAAAAATTTACGGTGGAAGTATTGTATTTCAAATATGGGGTACAGTTTTTGTTCGAAGTATACCACAAAAAATCAATGTCCCTGATTCGTCATAGTGCAAATCCAAGCTCTTACGCTGTCTATATCTACCATGGGATGTAAACATAATTGCAAGAAATTGGTAAAAAATAATAGGTAGCCACTTTAATTGCAACAAGGTAATAGCAATGGAAACGAAAATGAAAAGATCACTGATGTTACAATAAAAAATAACATCAAACAACCCAATATAATTACAGTATTCATATGATAAGTGTTTTAAATTTTGATTTTATTATAGTCCACCTTTCAATTTATGACGATTTGATTTACTTATGCTTCATTACATCTCAATCTACTCAATTGGAATTAATTGGGGAAGTTGATAAATCAATTTGTGTGGATTAAATAAAAGTATCATTTACCACACTATAGCCAGACGCGTTAGTCTCTGACAACAAAAGGCGTCCAATTTTTTTTCTTTAAAAATGGGAAAACTGTTTATTTTTTTCCACAAACCCTTTTTCCCTCCTACTGAAACGGTTTTTGCATCTTAATTCAATAAAATTCTATATCGGAAGCCATTTAAAATTGTCAACGTACCTTTGAGTAGGAGGGAAAAAATGATTCAAATCATTTCCAATGCCTTCTTTACCTATCAGCTGCACACTTTGGTTGGGTTTCTTTCACATTTGTCAGCTGATAGCACACGTGGCTGACAAAGAATTATGATCATGAGGGAAAGAAAGTCAAGAATATTTGAAGATCAAGGCTTTTTATTGGCTTTTACTTCTGCACCAAATGACAAACACTTGAATTTTTCAATTTCATTCAACATGAATTTCTGATAACATTTTTTGAAAAAAGCATAAAAAAATTTCCAAACTTTTTTTCCATTTTTGTTGCAAATTGAGGATTAGATTTACAACCGACGTAAAATTCGTCAAAATTAGACAAACGGTTCTGTTTTAAACCTAGGGTTAAGGGTATGAATTATGTAACGTACGCTCCCCTGACGGGCGAGTTTGATAAATGATGTTACAATATGTAGCAGGGGAGCCCATAGGGGGACGACGACAGACTTTCCAACTAGTGTTATGTCGTGTCAAGATATTTCGATCAAAGCTATCCACCATGAAAGAAAATAGAATTGCACAAACAAGAAAATTTATCAACGTAAGGTTAATCTGGTTTAATTAATTGTAAAATCAATTTAACGATTCGGATTAATGTGAAAGTAGGGCAACAGAGGGCGCAACCTTGAGGGCAAATCTTTAATGATGTTAGTTGTGATAACACCCCCTTTTCAAAGCTTTAGCTGTATAAATGGGAAAATGTCTCTTCTTTTTACTGTTTTAAAGGGGAAAGAAAAATTTTGTTTTTTACCTGAAACCGCCAAGATAAATTGGTGATGGACGGATGTGATTGAGTGTTGCAGATTAATGTAACATCATCTCCTTCTTTAATATTTTCCAAACTAGATGAACTATTAATTGATAACTCTGAAATGGGTCGATCTGTTGAAAATTGATCAAAAAAGGGAAATGTTACGACTTTTCTTTTTTGTTTTAATTTCTTACTGGTAAAATCTTTCAATATTCTTTTTAGGAAGAAGAAATAGTGAAACTCACAATGGACATTTAGTTTCCAAGTGTGTTGAATTCCGCTACCCGGAATTGCAGGGTTCTCTGCTCGGCATGCCAATGTTTTTCCATGATCTTGACTAGTGGGTGTGAAAATGAGAATGCTTGTAGTGACATTCGAGTCTTGGGATATGGTCTCCTCCGTGCGTTTCATTCTCTTTTCTCCATTCCACCAGGCCATTATGGGTGGAGGTCTTGAGCCCACTGACTGACACGCCAATTCATAACGGCGAGTTGCGGATAAAAAACGTTCTGCATTCAAGATTTTCACTTCAAGCGGCTTTACTGTAGGCAAATAAAAAACAAAGCGAGCAACATAATTAAAAAAAATTTCATATTTTTGAAAACATTTGTCTTATTAATTTTTAAAATTCATTTCATTTTAAAAACTATTTCAATTATTGTTTTCCCAAAATTAATTTTCAAAACTTTTCGTAGTATTTCAAAGGAATGCAAATTACTTGAATTTAGCATTTTAAATTATAAACACTTTAACCTTTTGAATTTCGCCCAACTTGAAAATCCAAATGCCTTAAACATCTTGGAAGTTAACTTGATGTCAACCGCAGAAAAGTTATCGAAAATTTTATTGCTTCAGAATTTGAAATTTGATGCGCAAAATCCTGAAATCACTGGCTTTGCATCACGAAAGGGACTATTTACGTGCGTATAAATTTAAGGTGCCTGCTGACATGAGTAACAAACCTTGAATATGTTATATCTTAATGTTCAAAAGGAGTCAACTAACACGTGATAAATGGATCCCCATTAAGATTTAACTGATAATAATCCCTTTGTGGCATTAATTCTTAAAAATTTTCAAGATTAAATGTAAAAATTTTTTTAAACACTTACGATTCATATCAACAGTCACAGACGTTGTCTTCGGGTTGGTAATGTTGTTATTATTCGCTTTGCATGTAAAAATGCTGTTGAAGTCTTGTCGTGTTAGCATCGGCACTGATAAATCGTTGCGTACAATTCCTAATGATGTCACTTCAAAACTGTCATCCAACATTTGATTGTCTCTCCACCATTCGACCCAAGGAGGCGGTCTGCCTAAGTGGAAAGTTGATAAGATTTTTCGTAGGCCGCATTTGTATTCATGTCTTGTAAGTAACAACTTTACATTGCAAAAATCATAATAATTTAAAAAAGCACTTCCAGTTATAAACAATAGTATCGGATGAAAGCCAGATGCTTTAGCAATTAAGAAACTTGAATTTCTTAAACCAGGATTACCAGAAGTACTTCTGCATTTGCATTTAAAAAAATTTTTTTTTTTTAACATTCCAATTGTGAGTGTGTACCACTGGAATGCATCAGATGTAAAATGATACTCTCACTGAAGTTATTAACATAATTAAACCTTCGACATTTAAATTTTCCAACGTCAAAACTGATGAACACAACTTGAGAGACGAGGACCTTACATTAGAATATAAACTAAGAGAGTTACTTTCTAGAGGAAATTTGGTCAGTCATTTCCAGTTAGTGAACTACACATTTGCCAAACCGGAAGTGCCTAGTTAGGGATGTCTCTCAGATTAAAAAAAAAAAATTCTCATCTTATTTCTAGTACACTGTAAGGTGTTTCTGTTGAGCTTTGTAGGGCAAACGTGAAATTTCACCTTTTAGTGTCTAACAAGGAAGCAAGATTGTATATACATACATAATTTAATTTACACCAGCGTTAATTAGAATTTGTTAACAGACTTTTGCATTACCTTATACATTATTCTGTATTGTCAACTTTACACCAAAACTTTGCTGACAACTTTCTTATTTTTTTCACATCTTGTTAGACAATCCGCACAGAGATAAAAAGTTACTTCCGATTGGATTAACGTCTAATTTTCTATGCAAAACCTTTTAATAATAAAGTGCCATTTTTGCAATAATGCATCCGTTGTGTGTGTCTACTTCATTTTCATTAGCAGCTGAAGTAAAACTTTTTACTTTTACGTTTCGACGCTATAACATTTTTTCTTTTTTCTAAAATTTTAATCAACTATTCGACCATAAGCTTGAGTAGTTCACGAAAAGTAAAATAAAATGAAAAAATGACGCATTCTAAAAATACATTCTACTAAATTAAAAAAAATTTCCTCCAATTTTCTTATACACACCCACCTGCAACAGCTTCACAGGATAAAAAAAATGTGGATCCTTCATTATAAGGCCCAACAATACTATCAAGTTCTAGGCCTTTTTCTCCAAGAATAGTCGGCCGTTTAGGAGGTACTAGAAAAAAAAAAAGATTTCTAACATTTTAAACACTATTCCATCTGTCACTTGCACTTTTAAAATTGAATTTCACACCTGTGTATCACTAAATGAAAAAAAAAAAAAAAAAACGTTTAAACCTTTATCTCGGTTCAAGCTTTCCAGAGTAAGAGAACTCATGACGTAATTGGTTGCGACTCAGTTCTCTGTATTTTTTTTTCTTTACACATGATTATCTTGTTTACATCATAAATGAAAAAGCCAATTAAGCCAAATTAACGCGCGGAATTGAAGACAATAGCGTGCAGCTTGCAGTTTCAAGCATTACGCCAAACTTGGTTAATTAGTAAGAATGCATAAAAAAATTAATTTCTAAGAAAAGAAAAAAATTAAAGAAGATTCTTACCTACCACAGCCATGTAGACTAAATAGTTACGCGTGTGAGCTTTTCGAAAATCCACTCGACAACGGTAAACACCTTCATCTTCGTCTCTAACATTCTCTATTAACAAATGAGCTGGAGTTGTGTCTACATGAAACGATGAACGACTTCGAATATCAGCTACTGAATAGTTGAGCAAATTTATCTCTGTTGCTGATTTTTGGCGAAGATCTAAACTGTAATAAACAAAGAAAAATGTAATTAGTGAGTTTTTTCCTCTCACTTCAATTTTTAATCAACATTGTCACGCCTGAGATGTTTGGAAAATATCAAAATTATGCACGCACTCGTTTGCGTGGAAGTAATTGATAACCTTAAAACCTAAATCTATCTTAGGGGCAATGGGAAAATGAAAGAGTATGTACACAACTCGTTTGGATATGATAGCAATGTTTGACTTCTGTAATTTGTCAAGAACAAATATAATTTGGATTTTAATTTATTTTTTAATAATATTTAAGTGACAACCAAAAATCTAAACTATTTGCAAAATGCCATCTTAAATTCCCCAAGAGAAATTAAAAGTCGTACGTAAGCTCAAATATTAAATTGATAAACAGATAAAAAGGTAACAAACATGCCCTTTTATTTAAACCTCTAGATATTTGTGATTACTGAGGTTGAAATCAAATTGATTAATGCAGCACGTTACCTGAAGCTTGTAATATGAAGCTTAATGATTAATGAATGTAGGCTTCACTCTATGAACTTTATTCATATTTAGTTTCGACAATTGTATCTGTTGGGTGTACTAAACTTTAAACTAATGATATCTTTTTATCTGCTTATTGAAAAGCACAGACCATAATCCTCTTATAATTGAAATCTTCAACCATTTCGAAATATCAGAAGTCAACTCAAAATTAATATTGACTGAAAAACTATTACCGAAATACATTTCCTTAAAGCTGCTGTTAAAGTATACATTACCTGTAGTTTAACATTGTTTCATTCTTGCGACGAGTCACTATAGCTGCATTCAAGACTTAAATAACTGTAGTCAGACGCAAATAAATATTTCTTTACGCCTGTTGTAGCATTTTACAATTTGGGACGTTCGGTGCAAAATTTACAGAAAATTTGGTTAGATTTGCTACAATAAAACTAAAATTGTATAAATTCAAGTTAATTTTTAAATGCATCTGTATTATAATTTAAGTTTTGGTTACCAAAATATGCAAGGTGCAATCTATTTTTAAGACGTATTATGCTGTTACATTTGGCTAAAACATGGCCTCTTATACATTCAGGGGCGGCGTTTAGCCGCAAACTGTGCCCCTGCACTGGGCCGCCAGGCCCCACGCCAATATACATGTATATTGGCGTGCATAAGATGCGATATTGACATTGGCAGGCGAAGGGGCCACCAATTCTTTCTCTGCACAGGGCAGTCATGAGCCTAACGCCGTCCCAGTATGCATTAGTTGACGTCTAATTTGCAGTTCTAATAGGAACTGAACTTAAAAAAAGGCTGTTTATGGCTTTAGAAATGGTATAAGCTACATTTCAATACAAGAGTTTTAAGACAAAAATTGTAAAAGCCCTACGTAAGTGACATTGTCCGCGTTCAAATTGCCTCGATTTTGGTTTTTGAGCCTTTGAAATTATAAAATTCTTTCCCCGACTTGGAATGGGAGGAGGCTGTCATTTATACAATTTTGTTTACTCACGCCCAAGGTAAAGTGCAGTTTTTATATTTGTTTTGTCTTTGTCTCTACCATCCATATATATGGGTTTACCTAGATTTGACAATTCGAGTTTGGGTACAACCAACAATAATTAAATACCGCTGAAGAGTTAGAACAAGTTATATGCACACTGACATAACACTCTGAATATTTTTTTTAGAAAAATACTAATCAAAAATTTACAATAAAACCCTTTTAAGAGTGTAGTGTGTCTTCAAAATTTAAAAAAAAAAAACCTTAATGATGAATGGCAAACAATTCTTTTTGTAAATTAACCTTTCAGTTTCCAGTTTGTAGAATTAAAGAGACTCAACTTTATTTAAAAAGTTCAAATCATAAAAACGGGGAAAAAATCGCGTTAATTACAATGACTTCGTGAAATGTACACTAAACCCCGGTTATAGATTTTTCCGCCTTATTTTTTTCTCCAAAGCAGAATTTAATTTCTTTCACGTCACCTAAAAGCTCCAATGTCAACCTAACGACTTGTTGGCAGTTTTATAGTCACTTTTTTCTTCCCCCTTATAATTGATGGTCCTTACATCTTTTTATTTACCCACTTAAATTATATAAAGAAAAAAAACATTTGTATAGTCGATAACAGATTTGCAAAAAAAGCAGCAAAAACCCTATTTGAACGACATTCAAAAAAACCAAATTGAAACAACTTCATGAATAAATAAAACACCCTCAAAAAAAGTTCCACAAGAAATTCAAGAGTAAAATTGATTGAAACGAATAAAAGGTTAAGAAAAAAAAAACTCTTTTTTATCTCTTACTTATAAATTGGGCTTCCAAATCCATCTTTGAACCAAAGTACCAACTGTGTTTTATCATCAGATGTTGAAGGTGTAATGTCGCATGGTAATCGTGCTTTGCCTTGAACGACCGCTGAAGCATTGGCATTGATGCTCTCACCTGAAAAATAAAACCATCTTTACAACATCCCATTTGCAATTGATGCTGTTATCCTGAAGGGTACCAATTTTAGAAGAGAATTTCCCACCTCACCCCTCATCTCAAATTCATGAAGGACTTGAATCCTAAGATCGTGTTGATGTAAAGGAAAAACTGATAAAAACGTGCAAGTTGTAATATAAATATAAAAAAAAATCTCGGGTTCTTGTATACCCAAGATTTCCAAGACTTGTCATTTATTAAAGTCAACAGGTACACGACACGATTTTAAGTCAGAAAGAAAAATTGTTTGTGGTGAAATTACTTTCCTGCAGTAATTCCAAGAGCGAAGAAGAAGAAAAAAAAATCCTTCCTGTTTTTTTCATTCTTTTGGAACATTTTTCTGGCAGAAAAATAGTATTAAGGCAGCGCAGCTCGTATATTAATTTTTCAAGAGTTGTACACGTTTTACTCCTATAAAATATAATTCATTCATAACAATGCAAAAGGCAACAGGTTTGGAGCCAATTAAAAACAAATATGAGTTGTAATAAAATGCAATTAGAAAGAATTGCATTCCATATTCATGAGTGATATAAAACAATTCTAAGTCTTTTAATAGCTATGAATTTCAGTTTGCAACTAACTCATTCATTACATGAGTAAAGTTGAGTGGCAGGATGCAGGAACTTGCAAATATTGTTTTCAGCTAACATTTCAATCAAGATTAGTTTTTTGTTTCCAAGATGAGAAAAAAAATCCATTTAAAAGACTTGCCACATCATTTTTTGGTATTATACGCGCAGTGAAAATTGGCTTCTGTCAAGTGAATTGATGGATACGTTAAATTTTTCAAGAAAAGTGCAATGAATTTTAATACGTGTAATAACGAAGTAAATTGCACTATCTATAATAATATATTGTGTTTTATACAGTTATTACAGTGATTAGAGAAGTATTGCTAAAAATAAATACCTATAGTCATGAATAATTCATGTAATTGCAAAGTCAGCACATATAAAGCAGAATCACCAATGATAAATGCACTCAATTGACTAGTAAATTATCACCGTGGGAGCTCATAGAATGGGTTGTACAGAATCGGTTCTGTACGTGAAAGGATATTTCATTTGTCAATGACAAGTGTTTAAAATGTAGTACATTAATGGCAAAAATTCAATTTTATGTTTTTAAAATTATCTACACTTAAAATTCTTCCATTCAACATCTGGCGCATTCAAAAACACAAATAACAGACAATTTAAAATCCATCAAAGTTGGATATGTAAAGCAGCTGCAGATAATAGAAATTAACAAACAAAAATAAACACGTAAAAATAAAGTGCCAATAGAAATGGCAAAAGCAATTTTTTTCTTCCATACAGTTCAATTCAATCCAAATAAACTGTCTTGCCACTAACAAAGATTGAGTGTCCTTGTTCTTACCCACCGAACTAGCAATGCTTTCAGTCTCAATTTTCTTTCTCTTCTACAAACATTCAAAAATTTCAATATCCGAATAGGTCAACATCATATTGAAAAACTTAAACTTTTCCAAAGATGAAACTTGAACGTTATCATCAAATAATGGTAAACCCCATCACATCATTTATCACGCTCTAGTGTTGTAATAAGTTTGCGCGATGCGCGCCCTCCAGTGCCAACATGGAAGCCATGCAATATGAAATTTGAATAGGATATAAGGTTATTGAAAAAAAAATTAAACTCCTAGAGTTTTTAAATGAAAAAAAAAAAACAAAAAAAACAAAGGTTGCCGTCTTTAGACTAGCAACACAGTACACAGTTGGATGCCCAATGGAAAAGGTTTTGGCTTTTGTCCAAAGTTATTCTAGAGCATTTTGCACAACCCATGCTCAGATTACTTTCACAGTAAAAGCCTCCTTTGAGAAGAACAACTGGCATCCGGTTTTTCTTGTGAATATTTGCTATAGTGACTCAAAGGGAGTTTCAGCTGAACAAAACCTACTTTTCTAATGGCATACATAATAAAAGTTTTTCTGTTTTTCCCTTTTATTGGTTATTCACAAGTCCATTCCTTTTGTGTATATTGATTTCTCTCTGAATGACTAGTGATGAACAGAGACAAGTAAATTGCTTTCTCATGTTGATGTCAGATCTGTTAAATGGATCATCCCCTAAATGTAGCACATGATCACAGCTCTACATGTTAGTGTTCGACCAGAGGTATAATTTGATTTCCTAGATGGATTGTGTTGAGTTAATAGGATCTGTTTTACAGCACAGATAGTGAAATCATCAAAAATGTTGACCACAACGGGCGGAATACGTGATCAATCACTGCCTATAATGTCCACCTAATTCGTTAATGTTATGCTTTAAAAATTTTATGATTTTTTTTATGGCGTCCATTGTTCCAACGTTATTATTCTTTTGTGGTTGAAGTTATAAAGACATGTATGTAAGTTACACGAAAAAAAAGTTATGAATACAAAGAAGAGGAAGTAAAAGTTTTACGCTTCAAGCTTCAAAGTAAGGTCAAAGCATCAGAGCAAAAATTCCATACTCAAATTCCCGTATACTTCAAAAATTCCATATCCTTTACAAATTCCTAAAGTCTCCCAAACCACGAGTTTGGTGTGAAGATAACGGCAAGAATAATAAGAAATAAAATAACCTGAAACCAAGTAAACTGAGAAAAGTTTCGATTCCTCTAGAGATACTTAGCTTGAAAGGCCACTATGCTTCAGGTGCACCCAAGAGAAGACAGTTACTTTAGACGCTACAGAAGTTTGTATGTAAGCTTTGCCAAACGTTTTCAATAATTCAAGCATTACCAAGTTTGTGTTTCGAATTATTTAAAAATCACTGCTCTGTAAATGTTTCTTCTGTAAGTGGATAACCAATGATAAATACTGAAAAGCAATTTTCCAAAGCTAAAGAAAATAGGTCTGTAAACAACTTGATTGGATCCCCGTTTCAAATTGCTGGTTTTCCTCCCTCAAAAGAAATATTTTTTGTTATTGCCCTACACTACACACACATTCTAAATATAATTTTTGTAAAAAAAAAACAAGTAGAAATTTACCAGGAGACGAAACTCGTTTAAAATGCAAGCAACGTGAGATATGACTCTTTGGTATGTTTTAATCTTCACTTTGTGCATTAACAACTTAAAAACTTTCACCACAATCTTCTTGAAGCATTGCAGTTGTTTATCACTACTATGGTTGATTAGAAAGTAAAGGAACAAAAAAAAAGTTTAGATGTTTTGTGCTTAATTACACATAATAGCATTCATGTTCTTTTGTTGCAGTCGCCAGGTTGTCTGTAGACGAGCTGTATGGACGACTACTGCTTAATTATACTTTTCACGTGTGGCCATTAATCCGTAGTAAGCTGCATACAAATGAAAAATAGGCTTAAATCTATTACCCACATAAAAGAAACACGCTATTTTCGTTTTTTACTTAAAAAGTAATAATTTATTAAGAATTTAAATGTAAATAAAGCGAGTTTAATCCAATCAATAGACTTTCTTTGGTTGACACACGGTTCTGAGTCATTCCAATTAAAGCAACCAATTAAAATGGCAAATGGCATAATGTTATATCGATCTACTCAGAAGACTAATAACGACATTTTAAACGAATGAAAAAATTTTAAAGTATTTAAACAAAAAAGTAATAATGATGATGACTTGATTGTACCTCAGATTGTCATCATTAATTTTAATGAGTATAATAATGACATCTGAATGTTTAACTCACCATTCCACAGATTGATTGAATTCTTCCTTTTTTAGGAAGGATGCACGCAATTTATTGAATTTTTTATTATTGACACACTACAGATGAATTTATGAAACCTGATATTTGGCGAAGAAAAGCAAGCATCAGCTTCAAAGTCATTTCAGAAGTTGCAGGGAGGATCGTTCGAAGCACTAGCTCTTGGCAAGACAGACTAATGGATATAAAAATTTTGTTACAGTATTTTTACTATAACATAATGAAAGAATGAGTTAGAAAAGTTAGAATCAGAAACTATAAAAACTAATACTCTTTGAATTATATATTTTTTTTTTTTTTTGGTTTAGTTCTTGTGGTACAAATGATATCGTGTTGTATACTATTTCAGTTCCGCAATTGCAACGGTATATCATATTGTACTATGTTGTCAGGTAGTGACAGTTGTAGTTAGTTATGTTTGTTTTGGTCTATCAATAACTGCACAAGAAAAACAACAGCTCAATTCTTCAAACTGTTATTGGAGTATAGGTTTACTCAATTGACTGGTTACTTTTAGTTTCATTTTATAGTTTTGAACCTGATTGCTCCTGCCTAATATTGTAATATTTTACAGTTTACAATTGTGACAATTTCATCAAGTGTGGATTACAGAAGCAATTCATCCAACAAGTAAAATGTTAGGCTAAGTTCAAACAGCCGGTCACACTGACGTTGCTGTTGCTGTTCCCGTTGCTGCTTCCATTAAATTTTAATGGAAGCAACAACGGGAACAGCAACATCAACGTCAGTGTGGCCGGCTGTGTGAACCTAGCTTTACGTTGACTACTCTCAAATGTGAATTACTGATGATAACTTTCCGCCGATTAAAATTAGAGTTACCTACTTAAAGTACTGCGCTTTTTGGTAGGACTGAAACCAGGTTGAAAGGAAAGTACTTAATAAGTTAAAATATTTTTTTTTGGGAAGAGCGAAGCCAACATCAAGAAGACCGGATTTTGCTGGGCGCTATGCGACAAAAGACGACGAAAAGGAAAAAAAAAATACCAGGAACACATTTTATCAAGCGACGATAATATAATAAAAATGTCTGTTGAATGGAATAAAGCACATCACCACATTCAATGTTAGAAAAGGAATAAACTTGTACCTACACGCGCTCCGTAATGCTGAAAACATGAAATTTTACGCTTTACCATTTTAAAACACACGGGGGCTTTAGATAGATTGAAGATTTTAAAGTTCTAAAGTCTCTCTTCTTATAACTGAAGCAAATTAACAAAAAGTACCATTGCTCATACCCAAAGCAGACTTTAGTGTACTGTATATGTCATAAGTTTACATCAGGCATGTAGGTGTAAACCTAGGGTTGGGTAAAGTTACAAATTATTACTATCACTCACCAACTTATTACTATCACTCACCAACTTACCATACTGTGACTGAAATTGCCTCATTACATTCTACATATCAGGGATTAATTTCAATCAAGGGCGTTAGGATTTTTCAGCAATCTAGTGGTGAAACGAGCTTCTGTGCAACGAACAATAAGCATACAATAACTTAACCGTTTAAAATCTTGTAAAATTTGTCGTAAAAACACAGGCAGTGACCCCTAATTGCCAACAAGATTAAAGTGCTAGCATTCGAACTGCTTAAGCCATTTTTTAAACACTATACTGCAGAATTGCTGCACTTATTAGTGAGGTTAATGAGATGATATGACCGCAAGACACCGCTGGTGTATATTATTGCTGATTTTAGGCACACAGACCTATAGAGGCGTATTTTAGATTTCTAAAATTTTGTATGATCAAATACCTACTTAAGTGTAGTGTAGTGAATATTAACCTACAGAACGAAATGTAAGCAATAAACCACGTATCTTTAAAAACTTTCCTTCTTTCAAGACGTAATTTACATTAAGTCAACCAAACCTCTGTATAATGTTATTCTTCATTCAGAGATGCAAGAGCATCTGCAACTCGTGTTTTGAAAGCATCAGACTTTTATGCTAATTTTGCGTTTTGTATTTCTCCATTAAACTATATGATGTCACACCTAAATGAGTGTCAAGGGTATAATGTCGTGTACATATTTCATTTATAGTGAAATATATGTCCATGTCATCATACATACATGGAGTCATAAAAATTTATAACAGGAAGATCACATTCCATTTAGACGCACAAATTATTCCATTTTGCCTCGGTCTGATTCCAGTGCTTCACAATCCTCTGCAACTTTCCCCATTTCCCCCTCCCCATTTTCTCCTCCTTATTTCCCCGCTTGTTTTCATGAAGTCTTTTCATTTCCACGCACTCATTCAAATAAAATAAAAATTTCTCTGCAAATTCAGCGCTTAATTCTTTTGGACTTTCACTGTCACAAGAGAGAACGGGAAAAAAATATGAACAAATTTTCGGAGAAAATTAAAAAAGCCAATATCAAGAAGAAAAAAAATATCCAGTTGGCAAAAACATTATAAAACAAAAAAATGTCTATGGTAGCAAAATTAATAAAAAAAATTAACGATTTTCCTTCAGTTTTTTTTCTCTTTCCTGTTACAAAACTGGCAAACTGCATCAGCATTCATTCCACAACTCGGTGACACAAAATATCTTTTACAACATTTGTTTTCAGGATTTTTATACCCCACATAAAAATATAACTGACGAAAACCTTTGGGGGAAGATTTGAAAAATTATGCCTTTTCCTATGAAGTGGATTAAATGTTCAACGTAAAAAAAAACGGAAAACCACAGAAAAAGAAAAAAACACTTACTAGGCACGAGTTCGAAACACTCGCACCGATCGCCACAATCCTTTTTCAAGTCTGTTAGCAAAACCTAAGCTCCATAAAAACAAACGCGAATGCAAGAGAAAGAGAGAGAGAGAGGAGCATGTTTTTTCTCTTTTTCTTTTTTTCTTTGACACTTAAATCTTTTATTGACCTTCAAATACCAGATTTTCACACAGCTTGTGGACTTGGGAGGAGAATGTTGATCGATACAGCAGTCAGGGTTACACGTGATTCCGGTTATCATTCGACTGACTACAAAACAACTGGACCAAGTTATGGGTCAACACGTGTTTGATTCCAGGCTAATAGTGATTTGTTATGATGGGATTAGTTGGAGATTTCTTTCACTCGACATATGGATTTAGTGTGCACGTTTCAGAGAATGTTAAGTAACACTTATGTAGTGTAATTTAGGTTCAGTTTTCATCCTACCTTACGTAAGATAAAAAAGAGAAACAAAAATTTAAACATAAACAAAACATATTTTTGGACGATATAGTCCAAAAGGAATTAGAAATACTACTCCAGTATTTTAGCGATACTTACCCATTAAGTACAGAATAAACAAACATGAATGAACAACGAAGATGTAGATAGCTTAGTTGTGTAATCTCTCCGCAAAATTGTAAAGTAACCGTAAAAATCAGCTAATTAGAAATCATTTCTGCTTACTTCTAATGTGACCACAGAGCAAACTCTGCAAATCAAACTCTCACAAGCACAAAAATTACTTTCACAATATGCCGTTAATGGGGCGATGTCGCTTCGGTAGTTCTAATAATGGCCGCAGTTCTAACAATGATGGCGCGTCGGTACTGCCACGTGGATTTATTTCCGGTTCCACCTGGCAGTACCGACGCGCCACTATTGTTAGAACTGCGGCCATTATTAGAACAACATCGTCCCATTAGACAGTTATCCAAATTGACTTATACTGTATAAGGTTTGTTATCAGCCAGTTACAAACTTAATTATACAGCACCGAAGATATGTCTGCGCATCTGATGCAAGTTCAAGTTCGGAAGTTGTTTTAAGACAAGCTTCTTAAGTCAATAAACCTATCCTACAGCCTCATTATCTAGATGTCATTTCGTATTAGTAGGTTACTAATAATTCAAAGTTATTACGAAGCAGAAATGGAAAGGATCTCATTCATAATTGATTATTTGCACAGTGTAAATAAACAAAACAGTATTTAAAAATTAAAACATATTCGTTTTTAAGCTTCCCGATTGACTTCCTGATCCTATCTAAATTTAAAATTAAAATGGAAAAGTTGTGTTTTTGAATTAGCCTTTAAGTAACCCTAGAAGATACCTGTCATGCGAAATATTTATTACATGTCTTTGCAGTTCTAAGATGAAATCCCCTACTCTTAAAAAATTAACACGAAAATTAATTAGAGTATGCCAGGTTTACATTCAGCTTGTTTTGTCGGTGAATAGGGTTGAAAAGCCTCTTTGGTCAAGAGTTCTCATTAAACTGAAACCCGTTTTAAAATTCTCCACCATTTAAAGGTTTAGGCTTTTTCACCAGTGACTCTTGTCAATCGAAAGAGAAAGCTGTGGGGACTCTTCGCTGCCTTCCGCCTTACCAGGTAATTCCAATGGAACGAGCAGCGTTTTATGGTCGTGCACACGCCTATCGAGTTTCTAAGGTATATTGACAGAATGAAGGTGTGTTGCAAGGTGAGTGCATGAGCACAGATTTCCTAGAATGCAATAAACTGCATGTTGAAATACATTTTCTTCATAAACGTTTGTCTATTTCAAAGATTCACCTTAATAAATTTCAAAATAATTGTTGGCGTTTTAATTAGATCTCATTCATTCAATCTATTATCATATTAACTGTTATAGACTACTAAATTTGGTTAATTTGAAGACCTAATTTACCATTTTATTTCTTCACACTGATTACATTGAACTAGTCATTATAGGTTTTCATCACACTACAGCTTAATTACTTTTAGATGGCGCTGGAAAACCCTAAGTAAAGTCGGAAGCGAGCCAGCCCCATCCTTTGTTGCAGTAACAACCACATTTCTGTTGTTACACTTGTTTAAAGATAAAGACCAAATCCGGAAGTTAAGAGTGCAATTCTTAATACGGGTTTTTTGAAATATTCATAGGTTGCTTTACAAGACAAAACTAACTAAAGAAAAATATTAAACATGCTTTTTTCATAGAGGTATTCGAATTCTACTATACAGCTTAAGCTGAAACATTATTTTTCTACCTGCTGAATTTTAAATTCTATAGTTATGAGCTGGTCAAGTTTTATTTCTTTAAAGATGTCAAACACAAAACCTAATTTAAAATTAAAATTTTATTTTAAAACGGCAAGAAATTTCAGAAAGGTCGTATAGTTGCATGGTTTACTTAATTCTGTCCATACTTTAAATATAAGATGGTGCAATGAAACACGCCTTTGTTTATATCTTTACTATACGTTTCAAAATAAAACACGCAGTAAAACTGTAAGGAAACTATTTTGGGTCAATTTATTGGAGTTTTTTGGAATGCAGCAGATCCTACAGGTTTTTTTGGGTCAATTGATTTGAACTGTGGCGTAAAATATACACGATTAAGGGGTCTAATCAGGTAAATCGATTTTAAGTAAAAAATGTGTGAAAATTTAGATTCGCAAAAGTATAATCAGCTTAAGGTTAGTCCATAAGAAATTCATTTTCCATAAAAATGAACTCTGTATAAAAGATTGTTCGTACAATTTTGTAATTCCGAGTGTCTTGTGATGTTTAGTTCTACTACCCAAAGTATTGGGACGTTAGAACTTGTTAAGCACGTTAATCTCTCAACCATGAAGATTTTTGCTAGGGACAGCGTGTGACTGCATATTGGAAAACCGCGAACGTGGGGAGGCTTTAAACCTCACTCTCACACAGCCCTTGTCACCGCTAGTTTTATTATTGGTGCCTAACTCGGCTAGAAAAATTTAACCAATTGAGCATTTTAGTTCACATCATTGAAAAGACCATGGTTGTAATTTATTAAAATCTAGGATCAATTATAATCATCACCTATTAATCTACAAAAAATTATTTTTCAAAAATCAAATCCTTCAAAAGTTGATTGCCTCTTTAAGCCAGAAAAAACAGATTTTGGTCTAGTACTTAGATGAAACATACAATTTAAGATATTTTTATTGAAAAAAAAACACAATTTTCATTAAAACTATTTCGAATGCTCTCCATTCTTTCTATTTTCTTTCAATTTTTTTTTTTTTTACCAAACTCCAAATAAATAAAACAGAAATCAAAGTTCATAAAAAAAAATAGCTAAAACTAAAAAAAAATGAAAGAAAATGTTTCGTGCACCATCAACCTTTAAGCCGCAGGAGCATTGACCAAGTGAAACGACCTGACTCGTCAGTTCAGTAGTGACCACCGAAGGAAACAGTGTTAAACTGACTAAGGCTATTGTCACACTGCTTTCCTTAATTGACGTCGACTCGTTACTTTACCATTGATCGTGAACATGGTGTAATGGAACACCACGCCGTAGAACTTTACACTGCGAAGAAGCATCGCTCAAATACGAGCACACTGGCAACTTCAATTAACGTACTTTGAACTCATAACGTCAAGCATAGTTAAAGTAAATAAAGTATACAAAGAAACAATCTTTATCATTTCTTTGACTTTCCAAAAACTCACTTGCTGAATTCTTTGAGCGAAACTTTTTTCCATTACGAAACGCATAGAACAGTTTGCTTGAAGGCAACCGTTGGGTAGAGCGTGCACTACACGAATTTCAATTTTTTTTTTTCTACATTTCGCACGAGTGCTTCCAAAGGTTTGGAGTTCACCCTACTGTACGCCTACTGCACATCTGTTGTTGTGAACTGATCGGGCAACTTTAGCATTAGAACCAAACCACGACCACAGAACGATAGCAAATTGCATTGTGCGCTTGGTAAGTTGGGTTGACGCTTCAGACATACAACATTGATGACAAATCTTTTATGCTTGATTGATACGCAAAGTGTTGCGGCTTGTTAAAAAAGCTTTCAAACACGTGTGCAAAGAGTATCTTGAGTGTCATGAAGAAATTTCAAAACCGTATGGTCACATTATAATAGCTAAGAAATTGTTATATTTGCCCAGTTTTGTATTTGTATTCGAAATCTACAAGTGATAATAATCGTTGATGTAATTAAACGCTATGCTAATTGAACTTATTGTAGTGGCTACATTCAATTAGTAACAATACAATCATCAATTATTGGATCTACAAAATTTGTAGATGAATGTATCCAAACACTTTGAATAAATAAACACCCGACGCTTGACGCCTTTGAATTTACAGCGTTTACAAAATGAGTTTAAGGTCAATATGTTGTAATTTGCAGTTTTTATTAGAAAAAAGCGAAAACATAACCAGAACATCTAATAAAAAAGTGAACTGCAATAGGTATCTTAAACCAAGTGGCATATAGTACAGATTGTGCAATTCTTTTTCTACAATGTACTTCACGCCTTTTGTTCCTCCATTTAATTTCCTACTTAAAACTTCAAATCTGGACAAACAGATACTAATTTTATTAAATTAAAGCTGTTATGTTAATATTTTTCTTCAATATGTTCAAGATAAACACGTCTAAGAATAATAATGTAAAAAAAAATGCAAAAAAGTATGTAAACTGTAACTTCCAAATGAGATACAACAGCTGCATTTAGGTATATTTTTAAAGTGCATTTTCTATTCTCTCTAGAGAGTTATGTCTTTTGAAATAAGTTGTTTTTTGACACGTTTCACTTGTTTAGTTATCTCTAGTATGGATATTCAGAGAAAGCTTTCTCTCACCTTTTTTCACGCACCATGTTATGACGAATAATGCGCAGAAAAAAATATAGTAACAAAGTTGCAAGAAAACAAGTGGCTGCTTAGACATACCTATGCATTAGCTTTGTTGAATTTTACATGAGTTCCATTTGACGCAATTATTCACCTAGCTATTAAAAACACAAACGCTTAAAAAAAAAGTGGTAATGAGATTCTCATAGAATTTCTCAGGTGTCATTTTTCAGAGAGAAAATTACTTTTTTTAATAGGCACGCATATTTTTTCTTTCTATTATGTAAACAACAGTAATGAGTGCGTTAACTACGTCGGCTAATATTTCCCTATGGAAAGTCTCTCCACTTTTAGTAAAGAATTTACTTACTGTGCACAATATTAAGTGAATATGAAATATTCTTTAACCTTTAGGCATTGCTTACCATAGAAAAAGGATGAAAAACATCACCTACCTTTGAAAAAAAAAACACTTCAACTTTCTTTCTGTCACACGCAGACCCTTTACATAAGATAAAATTGTGAAATGATATGAAATAAAAAAGGAGCATATTTTTCAGAAACCTCTTAAACTAAAACTTTTTATACAGAACCAAAGAAATTTGGCCATTATCTTATCTTAAAAAAATTTTTCCAATGAACTCTCGTAATGGAAATGTACCCTTAAGTTAAAATGAAAGTGGAAAGTGCGCTGAAAGCAATGATATAAACCGGTCATTGTTCGTGAGATAAGCTCTTTCCTTCCGTCATTTTATCCCCTCACTCATAGTTTCAGGTCAAGAGGCATACTTGACAAAGAGTCCGTATGGGAGTTCACGTTGACAGGTAATTAATTTCGGGTAGAAAATTCAGGCAAAGCGAAGCGACATTAATGAGTTAAAATAGAATTAACTTTGTGCACAAGTTAAAAAGGAATGAAAAATGAAGCAAATTATTTTAATCGCGTATTGGTCGCTCAGGAGACAATATTGAATGAGTTGGTTGCACTTAGAAAAATTAAATTTCTGTTTGACAGTGCTTTAAAAGCAGAGAGACAGCCAAATCACCAAATTGTTCTTCTGATGTTCCAACCTTAAGGCAAGTCATATACAAGGCCTAACTTTCCCAAAAGCCAGTCATATAAAAAAAAAAAAAAAAAAAAAAAAAAAATAGTCTCCTACTAAAATGTTAAAGCCTGAAAATTAATTTTCTGGAATGAAGAACATTTGTAAGACCATGCGACTTCATTAATTCTTGTTTGTGCATAGTAATTAATGTCTCATTTCATTGGCTTTTATTACGGTGTCATTTTTAAAATTTATAATTATAAAAACCGGTAAACAAATGCCTCATTGTCGAACATTGCTTTCTTTCTCCGACTGTTTAACTAAACGTTAATATTCTTCCTTTTTTCAAAAATTTCTGTACTTAAGTTACAAAAGGTTAAGAAACTATGAAATATGAAGGAACTTGGTAACATCTGTTGTATTAGTCTACATTGTTTCGTCTTGGCATCAGTTTTAATGGAAATCCAAAATCATTTCCTTTTCTTATTCTTTTCGCACTCGGGTGAAAATCGATAAATGAACAAGTTCAACTGCAAATTGTCTACTTTGTTTTTCGACATAGATAAACATTGGAGGGCGCTGTGAATAAAGAAAATACTTGAAAAATTTGACGAATTCTACAAATAATTTCGTAAATGATTTAGCATTAATCGCTGCAAACGCAGTCAACCTGACCTTAATCGTTTTCACAGTAAGTAACATCGAAATGACGTCATTGTTAACTAATTTGTTTATTTTTGTCATTTTGGTAAACCAATATTTAGCAAGTTAGTATTTCGTTTGGCAAAACCTTGCAGCAATTTTTCAGTTCTTTAAGCTTCAAAACACGAAGCAAAGTTGAAAAAAAATTTCGACGCTTGCCAAGAAAAACGTGGCTGATAAGCAACGCAGCTTTCACAAGGGAAAACGTTTAGTCACTTCAATTATTTCAGCCCAAGATAACTAAGCAGCCTCACTTAGCAGTAATAAATTAAGGTATTACCTAGGGTTAGATTTATTCATATACAGAGGACATAACCTTTTATAACAGAAACTACACAATCGATTAATTTTCAAATCCTTGTAGATAACAAGAGTTCCCATGTTGCTCGGTATATTTTTTTAAATTCTGCGGTCGTTGGTCTGAACCACAAAGGCATTGAATCATGCTCGAGTTGTATCTTTGAAGTTGTGTTGACCGTCCAACATGATCTACCCGTGAAATTGAGTGAATCTCAGCTTAGTTTTGCCATTTTCTTTTCCAGCTAAAAAGAAATATTTGTCCAACCACTTGCACAATTTTTATCTCCCATTTGTAAGACAAAAATACTTTTTTGGAATAACGAAAAAAAAGTTTTAAGATCATATGAAACCACATCTCCCCTAAATATGAATCCTCAGACCTCAAATACGTCCAGCTTCTATAGCTGAGGAGAACGAGATAAGGTATAGGTTGACGGCAAGAGGACCCAAAGGATTGTCAGATGATAAAATACTCCTGCACAAGTCTCTCCTGGCACCGGTTTCCACAAGTAAGCACTAGAGACCCCATACACCTCCTGCTTTTTTCACCTACCGTTTCTCTGCATTTCTCATTCCTACAGCCTCATGCCTCAAAATGAATCATGTGCCCAAGAGATTGTAGAACTGAGCGTACGAGCTGGTAAGCCACAATTCTTGTTGAAATCATTCGTCACAAGTATCTATACATCTTTTGACTTTTTTTTATATAACTGTATATTTCTTTCTAGGGTATTATATTATGAGGTGTAAACTGAGGCGATTATCTGATGTTGGCCGTGAATAGCCTTTTGATCAAATGAGTTGAACTGTGAAGCATGGTAGATGTTTTGAAGAGGGAGCATGCTCAGTATTGAAAATTGATACCCTATAATTTTGTTTTGCGCAAGAAAATTCTATTGAAAAAGGCGTGGTAGCAGAAACCAATTTAGTAACCACAACCAATCAATCACTAGTAATCACTTCGAAATTAAAATCCACGAACCGATACCCTAGAGTACGTTATTAATGAAAATATGTGCGCAAAATGACCCTGTTGAATTAAAAGAATTTCAAGAATTTGATGCCAGAAATAACCAATCAGAAGGTTTGTAATCTGTTATAAGGCAGGCCATTGATAAAGACAAAGACCTTACGAGAAGGGAGTTCAATGGGGCGATGTAGTTATAATAATGGCCGCAGTTCTAACAATGGTGGCGCGTCGGTACTGCCAGGCGGAACCGGAAATAAATCCAACTGGCAGTACCGACGCGCCTCCATTGTTAGAACTACCGGCCATTACTAGCGGCCATTATTAGAACTACCGAAGCGACATCGCCTTATTATGATGTGGACTCAATAATACAAAACCAGAACGCAAAAACAAACTCACCCAGTCTAGTAAAAATCACCAGTAGCATTTAGGGTTATGAATGTTTCCATTAAAATAAAACAAAAGTAATGTCAGACCTATAAACTTCTGCAAATGGGCATATAAATTAGGTAGACATAAGTTATCACGTATTTCGAGTATACTTTATTGAGTGACCAAAATAAGTTGAATAAAAGTATAAAAAAATTAGAGTTCACGTCAAGCCAATGAGTGGTCATTGCTATGTGACCTACAATGCATTCATACCACTTCCAACCAACATGTTATGGTTAAGTGAATGTAGTGGTTTTCTCTGTTCTCTTTATTATTTTCCATCGATCTTAAATAAATAACAATTTCGATAAGTCATTAACACTCTTTTCTTACTAGTTCTTACATTTAACATTCCTGCGTGCATTCACTTGTAATAATATCCCCTAAGAGCGAGGAAATAACGGTATTATGGATTAACAACACTGCTTGTGCCGAGTGGGAAAGCTCAGCTGCGGTTCTTCAATATAGTACTCTTTGGACTCCTCCTTCACTCTAAGGTTTCGTTGGCACCTGTTTGGGAGCAAATGCCACCGCTTATTAACCAGGTGAGAACTGAAAACTAGTTCTTTCGTGAATTAATTAAAACACTTGCTTTTGCATTGTTTAGCACTCTTGATGTTAACCAGGTGAGAATAATTTTGAACATTTTCTCACCGGTTAGCATCCAAGTTGCATTGCAATCACGCAACACAGAAATTTAAATTACCCCAAACTGAAATCTTTAGTCTCCTTTTAAAGCTGAAACTACAGAATGAATGAAGGAAGAAGAAAAAAACTTTTGTAAAAAAAGTATGAGAATGTCAATTGCTTCAGTAATCTAATTTAAACTTAATTAAACTCCTAATAGCTTAACTTATTGGAAATCTTCACATTACTTTAAGCAATTAATTCTTGTACCTTGAGCTAATCCAAGGATGTTTGAATGTTTTATTAAATAATAGTAATTGGCGAAATTAAATTACTCAATAATTCAAATCTTTACATTCGACTAAAGCGCATAAATAAACCAATAGGTTCGTCAAATTGAATAACAATAAACATTAGTTACTGCTTTTCTAAACCCATTAGCTTAAAAAACAGTATTTACATTCGAAAAAATATTTGTGCTAATGCGCTGTACAATTCACATTAACAGCCATTAAGATAAGGTGGCCAGATTTTCATAATGACAACTTAATGCAAATAAAGTTTAATTTCTTTTCTACAGTCCTTAAAATAACCACTTTTTTAAAGCTAATTTTAACAATTTCCGAAAGTATTTACTTCTTTTTTACATTGAAAGTAGCATAGTACAAATAGCCAGTGCCACATGGGTATCTACATGCTAACAACTATGTAACAGCCAGATTGCCTCTTCAACACCTGAGCCATATAAAAAATGTTTTAAAAGATGCAGAAAAGTTTTCAAAAAAAAGTCATTCTAACCTAGATGTAGTTTTGACACATCTAATACCATGTTGATTTTTAGCACGAATCTTCTAATAACGAGATTACTTCCCTAATTATATTTTTTTTTTCATTCGACCAATGGGATGCCACTCTCTAAGCATTATCTCATAAATACTGAAATAATTACATCTCTAGAGGAATACTTTTGGAAACTCAAAGTAGGTATATATGAAGTTGCTTATAGACTTAAGGATTGAATCAGATGGTAAAAAAAAAAAAAAAAAGACCTAAGCTTAGATCCTAACTTAAATCTATTAAACAGGATTTTTCTTCCTCTTGCCCCATAATCCTATGTTTTCAACCGTACTGCCTGCCAGTTATTTCTTTCAAAGGAAAACATATCCATCTAGAATTCATTATCGGGATTAATAAATCATAAAAGAACTAAAATATATAATGTCCTTTTTTTTATCCTACACCATAGAACAAATTTTTTACTTCATTTTTGACAATTGTGTCAATTCTGCTATTTTGAGAAACTACAAGTTGGGGATTAGTACTCAACAACTGTAGGATCAAAACAGCAGATGCATGCAGTGAAGACATACAGGTTGATTTTCATTTGGTTGGTGGATATAAACCGGACAATGGTCAGCAGATCAGTCAAGCATACTTCCGCTAAATCAGCAAGTTTCTCTACAATTCTGAGACCCCGAGTTTACCAAATGTCAAGCGTGTTGTGTTGGCGATTTTTGATGATCAGTTGTCTAGGAGCTCAACAAAATTGACAAATAGGCTTAATTACAAAGCCTTCCTTTTGTTATGAAATAAAGGGAGAAAAGGTTTTTTTTTATATGTCACTGATGAAACTAATTTTAACTCTTGTACTCCCCTGGTGAAAAGTTGCTCAAGAAAGTGGATTCTTTAGTATGATGTGCGAGCACATTCATCTCATAGTATCTGAAGGGAGAAGAAAAAGAAAAACCAGCAATTTTTTGCGTCATTAGACAGACATGACATTGCATATGAACTTGTTCTATATGTGACATTTTTTCCTCTCTTGACAATTTTTTCTCTCTCGCTCTTCAAATTTAAAGAGCGCGAATATTTTCTCATTACACCACTTTATACTTCGTAAATTTCTATAACTGCAATAATGTCAAATTTGTAGCTTCGCTTTAACTTTTTAGCAGATTCGTATGTCTTGCACAAGATGAAAAACCCCAGCACTTACTAAATAAAGACAAATGGAGTATCTTCAAATGCCACCTCGACTAATCTCATTCGTTTGATTTCTTGCCTTCCTAGTTGCAAGTTTTATTTCCAGATCAAGAAAGAATATCACCCTCCATTTCAAAATTCTATCGCTTCTGCTGGTATCTACAACTCGAAACAAACTATTTGACCTCGCTACTTGATGGTAGTAAAAAAGGTGCGCAGGGCTATTGTTGATACCGAAGGTCCTCCATTTTTCATGCTGTGTGGATATATTACAAAGGAGAACATGCACTTTTGGTTGGTCGCAGGATCGATGGGAATGCACAAACATTTCTTTAGTGTCTACTTTTGTCTCCAACATGGTATTCCAACATGTAATGCACGATTGAGAAGAAGAACAAGACCAAACCTGCATACAACGCACGTTTTTAACCCGTACCAAACACTGTTCATACTGATATTAGTTTGGGGTTTCTTCAATATTAGATTTAATTTAAGCATTGATAAAAATATTAAACAAACAACGCTTATTTGCTGGTTTTTCTCTGACTCTGAGCTGTTTCATAATTGCATTATTTTTTAACTCAAACCGCGCAACAATTCTCTAGGTTTAAATTTCAAGTCGTTTTTTGACAAGGGCAGAAAACCGATTTTCCGTTTAAAGTTAAGTTCACACCTTGTGTTTACATTAAAAGTACGCAGAAAGAACGCAGAGGTTATTGGCTAGTGCAAATTGCAGAGTTGATACCGTACTTTTATTCACCACATGGCGGATGTCTCTGCCATAGTTCTTTTTAAATTTACTTCCTTCCCATCATGCAGAACTCTTTTACGTCAACTCCACGTTACTTCAGTGTGAAGATAAGAATGAACTTAGCAATAGCGCTATATGTTCACCTCAGATTTGTTTTCAACTTCGCACACACCTTTCATGTCCTCTTCTTTATGCTTGACTTTTAGTCGTCTATCTTACTTTTTTAGAAAAAAAAAAACCAATTTTGTTTGAAAGCATTAGTATCGTATTAAAAAATTAAAATCATAGCTTAAAAAGCATTTTTTAACGTAATAAATTTCGATTGAAAAACCCTTTTACATTAAAAATACGTTTTCAATTATTGAAAATGGAATCTTGCAAGGAAAATGAATTTCAAGAAGATTTATACTACCTTGTATTAATTATAAGCATAAATTTCATATGTAAACAAGTTAAGATCCAAGCCTGAATTTGATTCCTAAGTAATAATAATAACCAGTAATTGAATTACAAGATTATTTAATTGCACTTTGAAATTGGACTTGCGATCACTTGGCCATTACTCTACTGATCTTGCGAAGGTTTTGTAATTTAATTAAAATTCCATATTTCATTACAGTTCCATACAGTTTGTGCTACTAATTAATTTAAGGAATGAATTCAATCTGATGCATGCTTCCGGTTTTCTACCCTCTTTTATTCAATAAACAACGTGACAAATACCATCTTGAGAACTGTGCACCTGACTGAATATAGCAAGTGAGGCGCTAAGAAATGAAAAGTGAGGAATTTTCTTTCAACTTTTTGGATTCTCTTGCCTAAAATTGCTTGGTGCATTGCGGTTGGTTGACTTCTAAAAAGAGAGCACACATCAAATGGAAAGAGTGACAAAGCTTTGCACTTCACTCATCCGATGTTTCTGTCACTCACACTTCCCGTTACTGTCCACATCGTTAATACGCCAGAGACCGAAATTGATCAGTGGACACAACATAAACCAAATGAGAGATACTTCTGCGGTCAATATTAATGAGTCACTTTCGATCGATACAACCAAGTTTTCAAAAACAAAAAAAAAAAATCTCAACCAAAAATAAAAAATTTCTAAACAAAAGCATTGATTAATTTCTTCTTCTATCAAAAACTTGAGAAAACAGCATTTACAGAGCTCTGTAATTAAAGTCAGTCTGAGTGATGTTAACAAGCAGCTGCCTTAATTTCCTATCAAAGTTAGACGAAGGAAATATCAAGTTGCTCTCACTCTTCTTTCACCTAAGAGAGCACAAACACGAATCAAAAAGGAAAGAGAATTGACACAATACAACTCTAACAAGCTACACAAGCCGTCAAAAGCAAATAAATGATTGAACTTATCCAGAGGAGACAAAAAAAAAATTTCTTCTACAAACCTACAACCCTCACCAAAAAAAAAACCAACACATTTAAAGGTTAGTTTAAGTTTGCTTAAAAAATATTCCAGTTGAGTTCATTCTCTATTTCATATCTTAAAATATATAAATTTTTTTAAAGCTAGAAAAGTGAAGTTTCAGCACTAGAGAAGCAAAATTTATTGTTTTATATTAAGTTTTTTAACCGTTAGTAAATCTTGTTGATACTCTTAATGACTGAAGAGGAAGAATTATGGGTGGATAGTCAAAGAGTAAATAAAATTGCAACTTTGATCTAGTGGTTTGAAGCCACCTTAAGTCATTTGGTTAGGAGTAAGTTAAATGTGAGGAATTTGAACTGTAGCCCGGAGTCAAGATTCTTCTTCTATAGACCAATTGGAAAGCGAACATTTAACGAGTTCACTTAATCACGTAGGATGGGAGGTCAAATCAGCAGGCGAGAAAAGAACTCTCTCTCTCTCCTAAATGGGAATGATTCGGGGTGAAGATATCGCAAGTACTAAGAACCAACCTTCTAACTCCCTTTGACTGCTAATTGATCGATAAAAAAAAAGAAGACAATGTAATAAACATTTATCCTACCTGATGCGCTTGAGTACAACCCGTAGAAGAAAACGCATAAGATCAAAATGACCAAACTCATGTTCAACACTGAATTACATCCAAATCGATTTATACTCATTCCATGTCACGCTTATTACGTAACATAAAACAGCTTTCTATTCCTATCAATAACCGCAATCAGGTATGATGATCAGATTTCGAGTCCGAAGATAGTGAGTGCGAGCTCCGTCTAGGAAGAAGCCGGTCGAGGCATCTACTCTTCGGTGCCTGCAGTCACTCTTTTCCCATCATCCTTTTCGTCAGAAATCGATGGATGGTGGGGCGACACTCGGATTGGCTATTTATGCGACATGATATTTACCCAACATCTCTCTGACAAAAAAGATCACCAATGTGTCACAAATATAATTACAGGGATGGGGGGGAGAAAAAAGTTAATGAACATTTTACGATTCATTTAGGTGATAGTGACACTTTCTTTACCCGATTTTTTGATGCAATTAAAAAACCCCCTCTAAGATAGAAATGATAAATTGAATTGTCTCTTGCTATAGAGTTTAGTTTCCTTACTCTTAACTCTGCACCTATTCTTTTTTCAATTTGTAAAGAATCCCTCTGGTGTTGGTTTTATTTTTTTTTTTCTTTTCAATTAAGTTGTCGGTTTATTTATTGGCGATTCGTATTTCTTCCTTATTGAGTACAACCTGTCTGGTGTGGTAGCCTATCTTTAAGGAGATGTCATTGGATTAGATATTTGTCCGACTTGGGAACGAAGACTTAGGGAAGAAAGTCAGAGTACTTTTTCAATTCAGCTTGAGGTTCCTTCTCTCATAGGAGTTACCTGTAAAGACCAAGCTTTGTATTCAGCTGCAATTCTTTGGCACTGGAAACCGTGATTCTGTGGAACAGAAATACCGTATTTTTTCTTAGCACGTGGCAAGTAAGTGAAAAAGAAACCACATTACAAGACAAAAGAAACGAAAGGTTTACCAACAAGTTTAGAAACCTTACGACTACGGCTTTATGTAAATTCGTGTTTTTTTCCTGTTGCAATTTAAATAGATGTCCGACTACCTCTTGGGTTTAGATTTAGTTTAAATAATTGACACACGGGGTTCACTCACGTGTTATTAGATTACAGTCTTCTAATTTAATCATTTTCAAACTTGTACGAAATTTCTGAAGACGTCTCATATTTTATCTAGTGGCAAATATTTTCAACAATAAAATTCAAAGTTAAAAAACATCATTTTTACATCCAATTATTTTTTTAACTCATTCATAATTGAATTTTTTCTTAAATTTTTTTTTGTATATGAAATATTAATTCCGAGTGTCAGATCTTTTTTTAATGTCTATTTTAAGTCAATCGTTCATTAATCAATAAAAAAAAAAAAAGTTATTTGTGTGCATAAACATTAATCATTGTTTTTTAATTGTTTTCAATTAATCATCTGACATAGATATAAAACTTATATTAAATTTACTTTATTTCAAGACTTTTAAAATTAAATTTAAAAGACCTAGACAAATGATAAAAAATGACCCAAAATTTTTTTTTTTTTTTTTAAAAACTTATTACTTCACACACTATTTTTTTACCCTACAATATTCATCATATTTTTTCCACTGCTAAAATTTCAACTTTCCTTTTCATTTTCTCAAACTAATTTTTTGCGCACTTCTCTAGGCACCAATTCATCCAAAGAAAATATACATCAGAAAAAATAATATGATATTTGAGTTCTATATTAACAAAAAGAATGTTGTGTGTATTGACTTATCAATCTTTACCATTTCTTTTGAAAAATTCTTTTTATGAAATCATTATTTGTTCATTGAATTGCCAACTTGTTTCCGAAAAAAACACGTTTATGAAATTTTCTAGACCTGTCAATCACTTTGCCTAAAACAAAATAATCGATCGGCCAACGCGCAAGTCCAAAAGGCCAGTTTCGTGATGGTGCTCCCGCCACTTTTCATTTCCGTCAGAATTTTTTGACGCTTCTTTAATACACCTATTACTTTTCAGCTGTTCACCCACCCACCCATTCTTTGGAAAAATAAATGGAAAAAAGAATTTGAAAAAAACGGTTTTTTTTCTTCAACCATGACAACATAATCCCAGGACTAAATTTTTCCTTAATTAAACCACCAGATTGCGTTAGGATATTTTAAATTAAGAGTTTTGAATGTCAAAGCAACTGGTTCAGTTGTAGAGGGGTTTTCCCTCTCTTGCCAAGAGTTTAGGTGTAGTTCTTTAATGGCACCCCAAGGTATCATTTGCACGGGATGCTTCTAAAGGTGAAGCTTGAATGCTGGCACAGATGGTTTCCCTCCCTTGCCTCTCGATTACTTGCAAATGAGGCTGCATTGATGTGTGCGGTAAAGTGAAGGAAGGCATAAAGTTTGTAACTGATTTGCCAGAAAATGAGTGTTGGGGAAATGAAAAGTAAACGATTTTAAAATGAAGTTCGAGTTTGCATTCTGACATTAAATTTTGATGACTACAGTGAAGAAGAAAGATAAAAGAAGGAGGAAGGGCCTTGCTCACAAATTAGCTTTCTTTTTGTTTTTTGCAATGCTCCGACGTTTATTGGTGCAACCACAGAATTTTGCAAGAAAAGCAAGTGTTTTAGTCATTCCAAATGGCGACATTGATGATCAGAGCCTAAATAGCTGAGTCGCTTTTTACGAGTCAAATAAAGAATGAAAACAAAACACAATGTGAGGCAAAACTTTCCTTCCTCTTCCTTTTTCTATTGTCTTTTTCTCACACACACACACACACAAAAAATACTAAAAAATAAACTTTCACGGTTTGAACACCATTTGTCTTATTTTGTGATATTGAAGATCGCTTTCTTTTGTGTTGACTATATCACTCAGTTAATCCTTGCTTATTTATAACATGTCTTGCAGAGGAAACCATCAACATCTGCCAATCAATCACTTAGATGGGAGGTTAAAGGTGTGTGGGAAAGCAGCTAGTCATTATTGCAGACCTTAATCCTCCTATAAGACCCCTTTTGTAACTTGTCCTTATTTCTTATACTATCAACCAAGAAGTAGACGAACCGTATCGTCGGCCAAATTAACTTTGGAAAGAGGCTTAACTTAATCGTTTAATTATATTTATGCTATACATACAATTGTTTTTGTCAGTGAAGAAAAAAAATCTCTTTTCATAGTGAATTTTTCATTTATCGTAACTCAATAACAAAAAACCCGCCCAAAAGGAAGGAATGTCGCATTAAATTTGAAGTCATGTCTCTCCATTAAAAATTTATAAATACGGTTAAAAGCCACACAAGCAGAAAAATGGATGTTCGTAAAAAAAAAAAAAAAAAGTTAAATTTGTAACAACAAAACTTGTTTTGGGTTGAAAAAAGTATTTTTATATATAAAGAATTTGAAATGAGGGAGAAAAGATTTTTCATTTCAAAAAGATCTTGAAGAAGAAAGGGAAGTAAACAACAAAAATAACAAAACAAGTTAGTGTATTGGCATTTGTCCAAGTGTCCTTTTACAAATGATTTTTTTTCTTGATAATGTCACTACTGATCATCTGAAATTCGGACACAAATTCCGTATATAATTAGAAAATGTTTGCATTTTAAACATTTCCTGATAGTTATTTGTCTAGTTGCAAACAAGAATAAATTTATTGCAATTTCATTCTATCTTCAAACTCATTGAATTTCAAGGAAAGGTTAGGGAGAATGGTTTTGTGTAAAATTTATTGCTAACCATATTTTATCCTTGAATAGTGACTGAATAACGAGCTTTTAAATCTTTTCCAGTCTTGTAACTTTAGCTGCAGAAAATTTAACACGTCTTGCTTTCAATGGACCATAATGAATGAAGCAGGCTGTGAGAAATCATACGAATGTTGTGTCAAAACTAATAATAAAACTAACTCAATTTTATCTGCTAAGTTCATCAGGGGTTTTGAACTTCCCCTATTCGTCTTTATCACATTTAAAAATTTTCCTTTAGCTTCATTTCCAAGAAAACATGGTGTGTCACTTTTCCATTTCTGTAATCTAATGCTCGCCACTTTACATTAGAACTCTGTTGGTCTTAATTAATTACACTAATTAATACGCTGTGGTTAATTGACTTTACAAATTATTACCCTGTTTTTTGCAGTACAAACTTTGCAATAGTGAAATAATGCTCATATAAATATTGAAAGTTACATAAATATGATAATTTTATGCCAACATCTTTCAAGTTTTGCAAGAGGATACTAAAGATTTCTGCAACATTTCACCCCAACATGTGCATATACGGAAAACAGACATCCATCTTCAAATTCCTCTCAATTTCAGTGGCTGCACACTGGAGAATGGGTGGAAATAGCAGCATGTAAACCAGTTTCCTGAGCAGACGACATCATCGGCGCCAAGCGCGTGCAGTTCTATTGTGCACGTGAAACGGTAAATAGAAGCATAAAATTAAAGTGTAGCCTCTAACATAAACAAGACTTAAATAATAAAAGAATTTGTCTTTTACTTCATTTAATTTGTACGAGAGCGTCAAAAAGCCAGTAGCTATAAAACGCAACACTTAAACGCTCTTGCACAGATATGATGCTCGATCATCATCATGATAAGAAAAGTTTTGCTTCAACTTGCGTTTGAAAGATAAAGATGAAGATCGAAAAACTTGTCTTTTTTTTTTTTTTTTTTTTTCCTACGTCGTCCCATGCGACAAGATTTCTAACGTTACGAGTCCTATTGCAGTGCGAGGTACCTCGAGACTGCGCTCCTTATTTCATGGCTGGTTGCATCACGGCCAAGACTTGATTAAAACTTCAGATGGATATCTCAGAAGAAGCAAAAATAATAGTTCAGGTTAACTTATCATGAATCATAAAAAGCAAGTAAACTTTTTATTACGTGCAACATCCGTGTATCTGTTTTAATGTTGCAAGATTGAAATCCATTTGAAATGTCTTTACCAGAAAATGATATCCCCAATTATTTGCATTGCATCTATTTTTCAGAACGTTCCCAATAAACTCCCAACACTTCTATACGTTTTCACATTTTCATCATTGACCACTGACCTGATGACTAATGACTTTTCCTTAAGAGAATTCTTAAAGGGAAACAAGACCTAATCACACAAAGTGAAAACACCTGCAGGTAAAGAGTTTTTGTTTTATTGGGAGAAATTGAGGTGAGGGGTCTTGCTTGACTTGTTAACCTGAATTTTTTTAGATAGAAATTCACCTACAAACTAATTAACGAAGTCATAGAAAAACAAGCGTAAATCCAATGCTTTTGAACCACGTAATGCAAAAGCTTTCAACCCAACTTTCAAACGCTCGCTTGGTTCAGGCTTTCATCTCATCTACCTATTTTTTTCTTTCTCATTTTATGGTGTAGGCTATGTGGTTTTGAAAATGCTTTGGTGGTTTCTTTCTTTTTTTTTCTCTTAAAGAAAGTTGTCGCATATGATCAAACAAACTAGCAACCTTAAGGCGATTCTTTCTCTCTCTTCCCAAACACAAACATTTCTAAAAATATGAAAATAAAACTCATCCATTCATTACAACTTTACTATTCTAATCACCATTTGTGTCAATTCAATTGATCCATCATTACAAACCCAAACATCAATATTCGTGTGTGATGAGGCGAATGCGGAAAGCGTCTACTTTACACTCGCTCTATTTTACATGCCCGTTTTCAGCTGGAAACAAGAGTACGCTTTGAAAATCGACCTCTATTGTTGAAGTTCCTTTCCATTGGCATTCAGAGCGCGAGCTGCACACGCCGAGGTGAGTGTCGATATCGGCTGCCCAGTGTGCTTCAATTGAATTCTCATCTACTAACATTTCTTTGCATCTCTTGGCAACAAACCTTTATAAATTTTCGCCTCCTGTGCTGTTCCCAAGTGGCGCTACATTTCCTCTTGTTTTCTTCCTCTACCAAACATTTATTTTATAGGGTAACCCTCTGCGACCAAATCCCTGGACCTCACAAAATCTGAATAAGCAATCGACAAATCTGCATTGCAATCGTCTTATTTTCTCCTTTCTCTTCTCTTATATATATTTCTATAGGATGAACGTATTAAGAAAAATTGGAAAAAAGAAATCTTTGTTCAATCATATCCCCATACATAAACATGTTCAGCGTGATACAATGCGAGTGATTTTTCGATCCCTTTGAGCAAAAGAAAGAGAGAAAAAAACTTTCTCACAAGTGAAACTTTATCGCACAATCATTCCGCGATTTTTATTTCTCAACTCTCGCCTAATCCGAGATGCAAGTACCAGCATTAAGATTCTTTCATTAGTTTGTATTGATTCAAGACTAAGTAATGGAACCTGAGGGCACAGCAACTTCAATCCTGTGTCTTCAAGAAAGATTTATCTAACCACTGTCAAAACAATGTGCAGTTGGTTCAACAAAAATATTGTTGTAACAACCAATTGATCTTAATCTACAAGGTCTTAAACAAAACAGGTTTTCTTTACTCAATGTAATTATAACCTCAAATTACAATTTTTCCTCTAATTATAATATCTATAAATATTTCAACAACATATTGACTCTTTCCCTTGTTTTTCTCAAGTGGTGTTTTTAATTCCCTGGGTGCAAGTCACGTGTAATGCAGTTACTGCACTAATTAACAGTGCCATGGCAACAAGACAAGTGTTTAGAGTGTCTAGATGAAGAGACACAAAAAATATACAATGTCAAAGCATGACCCTTACTTTCAATTGCCTTATTCAACCAATCTGCAATCGCTTCAGAGGATAATAACTGGCAACATGAAAGAGTTGCTCACGTAATCCCTATTGTATCATATGGGGTTAAATCCGTTAATTTGGATGTGGTAGGTAACTTGACAAAAGTTAATTCCCCGAGAGGTCACACAAATAAGGAGAATACTTATCTGGGTGTCTTGTAAACATTCATCTAAGTACATTTAAAGGGGTTGCTCTCATTAAAAATATTAATATTGGGGGTGAAAGTCAGTATAATGTACTACCTTTTCTTCCATTGCACCTACATCCGTAAGAGCTTACATTTTTTGCAATTTAATCCCAAAGTTACGTGGCTAAATTTCGGGTTTTAACAATTCCCAAATCTGAGCATGACGTGTTACGCGACGCTATAACAGAGTATTGTTACGTCATCACCAAATCTGGGAATTGCTAAAACGCGAATTCAGACTCGTAACTTTGGGATTAAATTGTAAAATATGGAAGCTCTCACGAATGTAGGTGCAATAGAAGAAAAGGTAGTACATTATACCATCTTTCACCCCCAATATTAATATTTTTAATGAGAGCCCCCCCCTTTAATTATATCTGAATATTCACACACAAAGTCGGTTAAAACCCTTTATAGGAACGACCCCAACTTAACACCCTAACCTATAACATTTATATTTACACCGACACCTATAAAAACGTCAGTTTATTTCTTCCATTTTGTTCCATATCCCACAATGCATATTGAGAAGTGAATTTGGGGTTTCATGGGGCTTTTAAAAATAAAAAAAAAAGTCGGTACCGACTCTTCTAGATTTACTACACACCCATCATTTTACAAAATCCATTCCTTCACTTTATTACACCGTATTATTTTTGCAGACAGAATCAAAATCGAACCGAAAGAAGACACTTGGTTAAAAAACCGAAAGAAAAAAAAAAGTGGGTCATTGTATAAACCGTAAAAGAAATTCAATTTCATTTGTGCACTATAAATTTGAATTTGTTGCTCGGCTTTAAGTACAGTGCCGGCAATAAACAGCTGAGCTAAACTATGCGAACCAGTGGATTTTTTAAAAAAACTTGGCATCAATATTTTTTTTTTTTAAGGTTTAAGGCTTCGATTTTAAATTGGGTAATTTTAATGCATGCACGTTTTATTGCTATGATCAGTGTAATTTAATAGCAAGGGGGAAAAATTACCATAAGGTTTTTCCAGTTCGATTTTTTCCCCTGCTTTTAAACAGTGAGTTGTGAAGTTATAAGTTGGGTAATAAAAAGCTCAGTAAGTATGATGTCTTGATTTCAAGACATGCAGCAATCACTCAAATGTAGGGAGAAATTACCTTAGGTACTTTAGAGATTTGTTGTGTCTTGAGGCATTAAATTTAAAAAAATTTGTAATTTTTTGTAGAACTGAGTAATGTATCAAAGAGGCAACACTTGCCTGTTAAAAGTGCTGATTTCTTAAAGTTCAAATGTTTTGCTTTATAAAGCTTGAATTTATTAATAGTCAGGAGTTTTTTTTCTTTCTTTGAATGTGTTTTGTTAGTTGTTCCTTTGTGGTTGCAGTTTGAAACTTTTTAAAAAAATCATCTAAACCTCTTAAAAACTTTACAATTCCTTTCAACAAACTATTAAAATATTTGTAACTACTGCTTAAAAACTTCAGTTTCTTAGACGTTAATTAAAACCACACATCACTTCGTCCTGAGTGAGAAACGATAACTCCTTTATTATTAAATTTAAAAATGTTTAAAAATGTATGTAAAATAGCAACAAGACGTGAGACAATGTTCTTTATTCAGTGCATATACAGTTTCACATGCTGACTTGGCATATATGAAAAGGAGCATCTCGATAAAGTAAAAGCGACCGTTGAATTCAATTTAAATTTTCGAGATTTATCACTTACCTTGGCTTCTTTCAACTGTCTGACATTCATTTTCTGTATATCAGATGTCTACAGACTGAATTAATTGACACCGCTACTTCTCTCGCAACTCAATATTGATCTTTTTTGACTTCCATCATTGTTATTTTTTTCACTCCTAGAAGAATTTCATCCACTCCACATTTCTTAATTCCCTTCATCCCCCGGGTGTCAATAAAAAGCACACACGTAGTCGGTCTTGGTGTCAACACAACCGTCCTTCTACCTAGAATTAATGATGGAGGCATTTCTTCTGAGCGAAAAAAATTTCTTATCAAACCCAAGAAAGGAAAACAATATGTGAGTAAATGTTGTATATTAGTTTGTACGGAGTTGAAAGTTACTTCTACTTACTCCATTGATTGATATTTGATGAATACATGGTTCATGTCAGATTGATTGATTAATGATGACCAAGAAATTTTCAATTTATCAGATCAAAATTGGAGCTAGCAACCACTATAAAAGCAGTGACGATTCTTTTCACCCTTCATGTTGGTCAAGTAGGCGAAAACTACACGTTGAAATTGGTCGATTACATTGGATTCTATGAGAAAGTAACTAATGTAGACATCTTGAGGGGACATTAGGAGTAGCCATCAAGACATTTGGCATTTGGCCAGTGCAGTGAGTAGATTCTAAAAGCACGTCTTGATTATTTTTCGTATAATCTATCTGCTCAAGAAAAGGTTTTTCTACAAGTTCTAATCTCTGTCGAGCATCTTTAGAAAGATGAAGAGTCCTTTTCCAATCTCGTCCCCACAAAGCTAAATTAAATATTTAGTTTTTAAATGTAAAAATCTAAGTTTTTTCGTTCACAAACTTTAATAAATATTAATATACTCAACAATTCCGCATCATATTAAAACTTTTTCTAAATAGCAAAAAGATTGATTTCTAAAATTTCTTAAAACAGGTGCATTTGTTTAACTTGCTAATGATACTTGAATTTCAAACGCTCTTTAATAAAACATCAAAGTTTGTAAATCCCCTCATTTTGTAAACATCACCGAGTTTATATGTAAGAGATCTTAGCCCCCTGAGTACACCAGGTCTAATCACGTTGTTGTTTATCATCTTTATACGTCGTACCTGCTGTATCTCCTTGACCCGGAATGAAATGTACCGTGATTAGTGACAACCTAATCCCTCCTGTGCCACCCAACTTACTCGTCGTTCTTCTTTACAACTACATCGCAGTGACCATCAAACCAACGGAATGATCAGTCGTAAAGCAGCTCTTAATTATCCTACACATCAAACTTTTACTTTCTTTTAGGAAACAGGTTGTTTTTTTAATCATTTACTTACGTACAGTAGTTGTAGTTTAAACATAATAATCTAAACAGTTAAATTGTCATCTAAGAAATTTCTGAGATATTAACAGCATCAAGTTGAAGCGAAGAAAAAAATGGTGCTGGTTTGGTAAATTTCATTTAATCAACACTTTGTTTGGTAATTAGCAGCGCTAAATGCTGTAGAAATGCCTATCGGATATTAGTTTAGTTTTATTGATAAAAAATTGAAGATTTTCTATAAACTTGTTGTAATTAAAGAATGTGCAGCCTTTTCCTACATTTAATACGGCAGCTTATT
>JAQGAS010000406.1:0-53345 GCA_034686365.1 Pachymerium ferrugineum | reverse complement strand
GTTTAAAACGATGCCACCATTTTTCTAATATTTTAAAGAATTTTATCTTAAATGAGTGAAGTGTGAATGTATTTATTTTATTTTCTATTGTAGAACGATATGTTTCTCTGTTACATTTTTTATCTTTTTTATGTGTACATAACACGCGCTTAACTTTAATAAATAAATAAATAAATAAAATTAATATTTTGAGCTCAAATATAGATCTCCATTTCCTCTTCATCCTCACACATTTATCTTCTTGTTCCCACCACTCATTTTTTAGATTTCCAAAAGTTAATAATTGGCCTAACACATACATCTCCATTGCCTCGGCATAACGACTTTGCCGAGGGCCCCACTTTCCTTTAATTCGCCGCTGTGAATAAGTAAAGTTAACCTAATATAATCAGGGATCCTTGGTAGAAACAAATTTAGAATCTTCCAAGCACATTAAAAATAATTAAATAAATTTCTAGTTTTTTCTAAAAATAGGTATAATTAATTCAAAAAATGTTTACAAAATAACGAAATGTCGATGTAGGATGCATCAGAGGTGCGTGTAGGGATCGCAGTTTAAAAGTGTTCTGAGCAGAAGTATAAAAATAGCAACATCCATTTCAAGTTATTTGTCTTTGCAGAGGCCCTGAACCTGGCGCCTATCGAGGGACTGTGCAAATTCCATGAGGCCCAACTGGCAACTAAGTGTACTGGGTTTTACGAATTCTTCTCCTGGTGACCACAACCAGACTATGTATGAGTGGACGACGCCAAGAACGGACGAGCAAAAGCTCCCGACGGGGCACGAAACGAGTGAGAGCGCACAAAGCTTCCCAAGATGCTGAAAATGCGCTCGTCTTTCAGCGTCGTGTTCTTATGGGGGTGACCATTTTCACCCTACTGGGTTCCATATTGTGGATCGTAGCCATCAGTACTGATTACTGGTATTCCGTCACTACCACTGACGAGGGAATTTATGTTGAGTTGACCAACTCATCTTTAATTCGTGCTGATGTAGGATTATGGAAAGTGTGTCGAACTGAAAGACCTATTATTGATGTTTTGACCAATGAAACCGGAAACCCCATAAGTAAGTACAAAAATTATTTTTTAAATCACATGAATTGTAAGTGTTTCGTTTTGTTTTGTGTATGGGCTAAACAGGGGTGGAATGCCATTTTTTTCATAAAAAACTTGAAGGTTTGAATTATCAATTTTAAACTATCACAATTTTTCATTCACTTTTCTTTAAATGTATTGTTGAGACCATAAATTAATTTAAATTAGGCATAAAGTTTTGTTGGCATCAATCAAGCTATTGAAATGCTTACATGCTATTAAAAGAATACTCCATCAGCATTTCCTCTTTCAAAGATTTACTTTTTATTTTGTATTCTTTGTTCGTAATTTAAAGAAAATTATTTCTAATGAATATCCCCCTACCACTAGGGGGTGGCAGCCATAAAGGTCATCTTAAATTTTTTCCCAAGTAGAGTTTTAAGTTAAAAATTATGATGCACTTAACTCATATTTTATAAAGGAGATATTTATAATGTCTCATAAACAATTCTCAGCATAGTCATAAGTGATACCCTAATTTTAAACTTAAGTGTTTTCCTAAATAGAAAAATAAATATCGTTTGAAGTTAAATTTGCAAGAAATAAATCGATTACACGTAGATTAGATGTACCGTTTAGGTTAGGTTAGGTTACTTCGTCCGTACACCTTTTCCCCGCGATGTGATGCACTCTCATCGGCCGGGAGGGTACGGGCAGAGGCCGTCGGTCATGCGCCGCGGCGTGTTGCACACGCCCGGCGTTTCAACGGTGCCGGCCGACGCCGATGCCGACCTCCTCGGCAGGACGTTTTTATTTTTTTTTTGGTAACGCTCATTTGTAGACATTTTTTACTTGGGTTATTGACTAATTTTTTCGTCCGATTTCTTTATGTTTTTATCTATGACGCTATGATTAGAATCGATCATTCGGCAAAACGGGTATACACCAAAAAAGAAATGAAACAGACGGGTATACAAGCCCAGCAAACAATTAGAAGAGCATTAGTGCACCATAACGATAGGGACTTAATTTGGAATGAAAGAGGAGTATTGCATACCATGAAGTTGTGCTTTAGGTCAAACGAAATAGAATAGTTAGAGAAAGAATGTTAGAGCACAAAATGAGTATAAAAAAACTTGGATAAAAATAACATAAAAAGAATTACTTAGTAAATTTTAAAAAATGTGAACATTATTTTAAAAGGGTATGGACAGAGTAACATTATATTAAAAAAATGGCAAATTTTAATTTAATTAATGTAACAAACTATGATAAGGCTTTGCACATGACAATAAAATATGCACTATTATCGTCTATTTAAAGACTATAGATAATGTTTCTATTAAGAGAACCACCATTAAGAAACTATATAAGTTATTTTTTTTTCTACCCATATACAGCCTGCTAAATAGAAGGGGTTGAGTTCTTTTCATAAAGTATTTTTGCTGAGTAGCATGGAGGTTGAAGTAATCAATCCAAACGCGTTTGAAGACACAGGTGTAGAAACACTCAAGCGTCTAGAGAGATGCCCACCAAAGTCAAAGTTAAAAACTGAAGTAAAAATTATAGTCCTAAGACCCCACTACGGTGTTTAAAAATAGTACAGCGATTTGCAGGAACAATGTCAGAAATAAAGAATAAACAGCCCCATATGGCAATTTTACACCCCTTTTATACCCTTCTAGAGTAGCCAAAGGATAATAAAGTCTTTTCAACCAATCACAGTGTGCAGCATGTGACTAATCATGACGTCAATATTATAATTATTATTATTACGTTGTACTCCTAACAAGGCAAAATGAATTTCTAGCAATATGATTGTGACAACCTGTGAGATGATGTTTGTGATATTGTCTCTTCTATTGCTGTGGTTTGATTATCACGAGAAGGTAAAAACTTAAGTCGTTTTAGAATTATAAAAGAAGAGAAAAACGTATGATAAATAGGCTTATGGAGTTGGGTGCTTTCCACAATTTTCAAGCTGACTTAGGATGTTCCAAGTCAGGCAAGGCAATTCAAGTGTTCCCAGTGGATAACTAGACAGCTGTAAAAAACTTAGCACCATTTCCCAGCTAATTTAGGATTTCTCCTGTTGGACTGGCCAACTCCTTTACAAAGATCATTTTTTGATTCACTTTCTATGATTAACTTGTGAACAAATAACTAAAACATGATCGAGCAAACATTCTTTTGAGTCATTTGATCCTTTTATAATCATGAAATCAAATTATGATCATTGAGATGATCTGTAATGACTAAAAATAATTTCAATATGATTAAATGATTTGATTATGATCAATTTCTTTTAAGGGGTTGCCAGTTTAAGCTCTTTATTAACCTTATGACTTCACCATTAAAACACTGCTTAGTTACAGAACAATTAAAGTTAAGTATTGGTTACAAATACTTATTGTAAAAGAAAGTTCTGAAAAAGTAAATAAAGAATAGAATAAGAAGAGAAGGATAGAATTTTATGGCTACTACAGTTTACAACTGTAGTACAACAGTTGTAAACTGTAGTAATTATCTTAAAATTTGGATATTATAATAAACCTACTAGAAGTACTATATGTGTGTATAATAAATCTCAATAACGAGAGCATAAAAAAAAATTTTATATTATTTGAATCACTCTCAAAATAAACACAAAAATCAGCAAAAAGTGTAAGTAGGAAAACTAATATTACATAATAATTTTGAAGTGTTATAAGTGATCATTAATTTTTCTATTAGTCACCATTAGTAGAACCATCTCGGAAAATTTGACGTACAGTACTACTAGTATAACTAAGATATTTTGCATCAAACAGACAGAAAGCTTATTTTGAAAAGTGGATGTTTTATACCCCTTGAAGTTGGTTCCGATTCGACCCTGACCGAGGGGCGTCCGTCGGCATGACTGCTGGGGAGCGGTAGTTTTTAAATCTAACAAACTAAATTTATTTGTTCATTCAAGGGAAATCTTTTGACCAAATTTTATTAAAATTTAAAATTCTTGTTAAATTGACATGAAAAAACTCAGCAAAAACTTACAGGAAATGCAATAACTCAAACTTTTAAAATGCGCCGCGGCGTGTTGCACACGCCCGGCGTTTCGACGGTGCCGGCCGACGCCGATGCCGACCTCCCCGGCAGGACGGAGGCCGACTCTCGGCTAGAGGCGAACCCTGCATCGCCGGGAACACCTCGTCGTCCGATCTATATATGTTACTTATCCATCCAATGATTTTTTTTTTCAGCCACATGCCGAAATCATAACATGTTCCCGAGTCGTAAAGAAGTTTCACGCAGACCTGGGCAAATGGACCATATAATTCTAGGTAAAAATAAAAATAATTTTCAACCTTAAAAAAATTTTTTTTTGTAAATTGTGAGTATTAACCCTTGTTTAAAATTCATTCAATAACTGAATCAATTGTATGGAATGCATTGTTTTTAAATGACATGTAATTTTGTCACTATAAAGAGGAACAAATACTAAATATAGATGTCTCTTTCTTCACTTCCAGGGACGATATCAGAATTATCACTCACTGAGACCGTATCTAACGTTTAAGGATACTTAAATTTAGATTAAACTTGGCAGGGTGATGAAAACTAATTTATTAAAATGTTTTAGTCTATTTTATTTATTAAAGTGACTAGAAATACTTTCAGCCTTGGATTTTTTTAAAATACAATTTAATTTAAAAGTAGATTTGAAACAACCAAAAGAATTTTCCATAGACGAAAATGTAATCCAAACATTTACAAGAGCTCATAGTGTAATTTGCAAAACGTGTGCAGAACATGGTTTATAGTTTTAATATATCGTGCCTTTTAAACTTCCCCATGTATAGGAATAGTGATGTACGAAATGCGTGTATCAAATACAATTCTGTGAGAAGAGAATGGTAGCTTTGCTCACTCAATTAATATTATTTTTAAAAAAAAGTGGTGTAGCCACATTCACTTCAATGTCTGTGTGTTTATGGCCTCATTGCTGTAAGTCTTCTGAAGGGTGTTTTCAACTTACTTAAAAAATTTCAATTGGTCAATTTTAATAATGATTTTAAACTGGAATTAAGTCACACACCTGGTAATTGTAATTCCTTTGTAATTTTGACCATGCATTTGCATTACTTTGTGGTCTGGGTGGTATAATCTCTACAGTTCTTATTTCTGGTGCACTAATCCTGCTAAGTCTTTTTTTGTGTTTTGAGATTTCGACCATCTTTCTATTTTCCCTTTTGGTCTCAGTTACCAGTTTGCTTAGTTAGAGTGATTGAAAAGTCCACCATTTTGTTTGGAAGTGATTTATTCTAGTGGCTGTCTGCACAAGTGAAAACCAGTGCATAGATATTACACACAATCATGAGCAAAATCGACCTTTTATCATGGTGACTATACCCATCTCTGTGTAAAATCAGTTAAAGTGAATTTTTTTCACTTTAAAAGCCTGAGAGTACTATAGGCTGAATTCATAAAACTACAGTTGAAAATTTGGTTTAGTAAGACCTTTTCTAAACAATTAAAAAATTAGAAAGGAAGCAACCTAAGAAACATAAAAATTAGCAAAATTCAACAATAATATTTAATCCATCTATATCTATATCTATATCTAAATCTATATCTAAATGAAATGCGAAATATTTTACCCATGATGCAATATTTTTACAGTCCTACTATTGGTTGTTTTAACAGTTTGTCATTGGCTGTTTTCTATTTTTTTTTCTTTTGTTTTTTGTCTTTTGTTTTTAATTGTTGCGAAATATATATATATATGGCGACCACCAACGGGTTCCGGTCACGTTGCAACCTGTAGGCTGTGGTAACCCACGTTGAACCAGGAACCTTCATTAACTAATCCGTTATAACGGGATAAATTCGGTATAACGAGTTGATTCGTTATAACGGATTAGATTTGTTATAACGGATTAAATTCGTTACTAGGAAATTGCACTTCTTCCCGGTCACGTTGCAACCTGTCACCCATGTTGAACCAGGAACCTCCATTAACTAATTAGCTATAAAGAAATAAATTCGTTATAAAGAGATAAATTCGTTATAACGGGTTAGATTCGTTATAACGGAATAGATTTGTTATAACGGATTAAATTCGTTACTAGGAAATTGCAGTTCTTTCCGGTCACGTTGCAACCTGTCACCCACGTTGAACCTGGAACCTTCATTAACTAATCCGTTATAACGGGGTAAATTCGGTATAACGGGTTGATTCGTTATAACGGAAGTAAACTCGTTATAACGGAAGTAAATTCGTTATAACGGATTAAATTCGTTACTAAAAAATTGCACTTATTTCCGGTCACGTTGCAACCCGTAGGCTGTGGTAACCCACATTGAACCAGGAACCTTCATTAACTAATCCGTTATAACGGATTAAATTCGTTACTAGGAAACTGCACTTCTTTCCGGTCACGTTGCAACCTGTCACCCATGTTGAACCAGGAACCTCCATAAACTAATCCGTTATAAAGAGATAAATTCGTTATAACGAAAGTAAATTCGTTATAACGCAGTAAATTCGTTACTAGAAAATTGCACTTATTTCCGGTCACGTTGCAACCTGTAGGCTGTGGTAACCCACGTTAAACCAGGAACCTTCATTAACTAATCCGTTATAACGGGATAAATTCGTTATAACGGATTAGATTTGTTATAACGGATTAAATTCGTTACTAGGAAATTGCACTTCTTTCATTTCACATGAGAAATTAAAAAATAGAAATTAAAATTGTATAAATAACCTGAAAAATATTTACACAAATGACAATCCTAGTTAGTAATTAATGATTCTTAATTTTTTGCAGATTTTTATAGAACTGAAACAGCATTTGCAATCATTGCAATGATTTTGATGATAATGGGCCATGGATTCTCTTTTTATACCTTCATAGAGCAGCGATACATGTTCAAAAGATTGGCAGGTGGAGTTCACTTTTTGACAGGTAAATATTAAAGTTGTAGTAAACTTCAATACCCAGATGTAATTTAATGTCAGAATTTCTATAATAATCAATAATAAATACTTTTGGTAGACGTTTTGATTTGAAAATAACCTTTTACAAGTACTTCCAATAAGCAAAGATGGTATAGATGTTAATGGAATATATAAAATTCAATGAAGGTCCTTCAAGAATTCATTGGGTAGATTAAAATTTAAAAGTAAAGTTTCTATACTATCAGGAATATGAATATGAAAAAAATGGAGAGTAAAAATATTTTGTTACTAGTTGACAGTACATGACCAGCATGATTTTTTGAGTTAGGTAGACAATAGTAGAGAATGTCAGACATGGGCCATATAATTTTGTAAGTTAATGTTGACAATAACCAAATAAAATCCAAATAGCAAACTGAGTTAAAATTGCTATCATTTAATCAAAGTAAACTTGTAAGCTGACATGCGTTTGAGTAATAAAATCTTTCTACAGGTTTTCATCCTGTAAAAGCAAGCTATAACGTATTCTGCAATTATTTGACAACAGAAAAATATTAATATCTGGTCTTCTCGGTAACAAATTGACATTAAAAAATAAATAAATACTGCAGAATATTTATTTATAGTTGTGTTGTTTGTTATAAAAAGCTGGAATTCATATACTTTTGAACTATAAATGAATTTAGGATAAACCTTTCAATGATGTCCAGTAGTTCTCCACATCCTGTGTGACATCAATTCTCTTACTAATGATGTATTCCAATCAATTTGTCCCAAGCAAACCAAAAAGAATAAATGGAGTTGTAATATCATTGTCCATGTCTTTCAATCTGGTTTGGTCAAATCCCAATTTACCAAAATGGCAAAACCAATTTGCAAAAATCTGCCAAAATACAGACAAGGATTTGAACCAGGCTTTTATTTTATTAACGAAAATTATCCAATGTATCACCATAATTGTACACATCATTTTTAATTTTTCCTATAAAAATTCAAGTTTTACATGTAATTAATTGCAATTTAAAATTTTGGATTATACGATGAGTCTTCATTTCTACAGTATTTAGCTACCTATTAGGCTATGAAACCAATCTTGGATATGAAGTGAATGTATTGCACATGTGCTACTGTTGGATAACATACATAGGTGCAATTGTTTAGAAAAGAGGGCAGAACTGAGGCCATAGATATATTATCTCTAGTCAGGGTTGTAGGTGGGGCATAAATACCAATTATACGCTTTAGTGCAGTCTCCTTTAATTGTAATATCAAAATTTGAGTATCATCAATATTCCACATATCTGAGTCAAAAAGATAGCTTTTCTTTACATAGCAGCAATGCCAATTCCTCTTCTCTCCTTATGTGGAAATGAATTAAAATTGTATTCCGTTTTAGAAAAATCGGTTGGGTCATCGTGACTCAACCGAAACAAAAGTCAGAATTTTGCCCTCACCAAATAGATTAGCAAAATCATTGTTAAATTCGAACTTTGCCTTGACACTCCTAACATTCAAAGCTTCCACAATCAAACCACCATCATGAGCACATGATAACCTCGTATCATCAACACTCATTCACATGAGAAATCGGGTCAATTTCATCAGAATAATTTAATTTCATTCATCACTAAAACATAATTAGTATTTCCTTTTTGATTACATAAATGACATCAGGCTAATCTAGCACAAAATTAGAGACAAAGCGAAGGGAAACTATCTAATATAAAAAAAACAAGCCCCCAAATTTTTCCCATTAAATAGGTTCTCCTTACAATATGTAAACATTTCAGTTATTCATAAAACCAGGAGCATTGATATACGTATCAACAGACCAAACGAACCATCCTTTCCCTTGCCCATCTTTTGTGTGATGCAGTAGCGGCGTTTGGGGGTGGCAACTGGGGAAGTCGCCCAGGCCCCGCGCTTAGAGAGGCCCCGAATTTCAGGTAAATAGAAAATACTTGCAAAATAAAAAAAAGAGATTAAAATACCCCCAGTGGAGTACTCCATTTGGGGTAAACCTATGAATTCCACGGAGTAGACTAAACCCCGCAATGTTCATTAGTGGCAAGAAATTCAGCACGGTCATATTCATTGGTGAAGAGAAACTTAGCAAGATTATTTTCATTGGGAAAGAATGGTGGGGGAAAGCTAAAAATTTGGGTGGATAAATTGATTGGGATGACGTGTATTCTGGTAGAAATTCAGCTTGTTCCCACCACTCTAGGCCTCGCGCATACCTAACGCCGCCTCTGGTGTGATGACCTTTAAAATACCATACCTTGTAAACATTTCATTTTTTCTTCGAGTTGTACACCTTTAAAAGAGTTAATTTGAAAGTGTAAACTAACTTAAGTGCCGCAAAAACAGCAGGTGTATAATAGCACAGTAGCAGGTGAATCTATTTTCACCTCAACATTTCGCCAGCGGGAAAAAAAAAACCGGTTTTCACTAGAAGAAACATTCCATAAAAAAAAAAACCGAAGTGAGTACTAAGCTTAACTGTTTAAATTCAAAATTCTAATGTTTGCCATATTTATCTAGTGTTTTCTGTGCGCTATGGTCCCATATCTGCGATGATAATGTCCCATGGCTAAGATGGAAGCCTGGATTGGTTGAGCAAGTTATGAAAGAAAAAGATAACAAGATTTGGTCATGGGTTGTACGTGTCTGATTCAGGCTGTGCCTTCTTGAAGAAGAAGAAGAAGACGCTGGAGGAAGATGTCAAGAATCCGCAAGTCACATTAATAATTGTCATGAATTCATGTCATATTAATGCATACATTGTTTTTGGTTGATAATTGTTAAGTTGCTTAGGTTCATGTTGGTAAGGAATTTCTGTATTTTGTAATTTAGAATATAAAATTTGTGTTTGTTTTATAAGAAGAGTTCGTATTTTTTCTCTTCAAGGTGAAATCCGTGACATGTATGACAGAACAAGTAGCAGGAAAAAAAACGCAACAGCAAAAGCAATAGAATAACTTAGTAATAGAAAAATAAAGTTCCATCTTAACAGAATGATCATAAAATTTTGTTTTAAGATCCCATCAATTGCAGAATAACCTTGTCGATCTCCTCAATTTTTATACGAATCTTGTCTTATTCTATGAAATGGTAAACTCAATCAGTATGTGTAAATTTCGTACAGATGATTTTTGTGCAGTGCATTTTAAAATGGTATTTGTCGTGTCATACTCATCAACGATTTGATGTTGCTGAAGGGAAGCATAATTTTGTAAAGCCATAATGATAAAAATCATATGATGACTCCGCGCTGAAAATTCCCATTGGAAATTTGAATTTGTCTTATAAGAATTTGAGATCGAATAATCTTATTGGTCAATTTTCCACTGGAATCAAAGGGAAACAATGTTAATTTCTTATTGGATTCCATAATTTCAATGGGTCTCAATTTCTTATAGAAAAATTTCCAATGGGATTTTATAGAAAATTTCAGCAGGGCTGGGTCCTTTAGATATCATTACGATTAGTGTAGATACAATTACATAATTTATTTTCATCAATTGCTTAAATTGAATGATGTTAGTGATTGCATACCCCAATCTGCAGTAAAAATTATTCTCGTCAAACTGTTTTTATTTCAAGTTTTTGAAGTTAGTACTGACTTGTAAAAGGTTTTCCACCTATAAAGAGAGATAATGATTTTTTGATGATCTTTGCAATGGTATCTGGTCTAGAATCTATGATGGTAATAGATTGACTTGTATGACTCATATGGCTTGAAATTGTATTTTACCGAATTTAGCAATACTTTACTGAATTTAGCACTATTATACTTAATTGAGCAGTATTTTACATAATTCAGCAGTATTTTACTCTAAATCTTACAAGTGAGTACTTCTTCTCACGCTATAGATGTGTAATTTAGTCAGTGTATTCTGTCCGCAATTTCTAGCTCAACATGACTATTTTGGGACCCCAATGTCTTAACTCCATGCAGGGGGTGGTTTTTATTGTGGATAATGTGGCTCTTATAACCAAAATTTAAATTTATGGCTGTGTCTAATTCAATTATGAATCTCTCACTTATTCTGGTATCAGCTCCTGCCAACTTAACGCAATTTTTTTTTCTTCTTTCAGCAGCAACAGTGCTAGTTGTGGTTGAAGTACTAAACAATTCTGCTAAGTATGCAGCAGAAAACCTTCATGCTCGTCATCCTGTAGGCAGTGAATGGCATTTTGGTTTCTCCTTTGCCCTTGCTTGGATCAGTTTTATAACTTTCGCCATTGCTGGTATTGCCTTTTTGGTTTGTTCAAGGAAAAGAAAAGGAAGACGTGCCATGAACCTGGAAGGAACTGCAGATGAGGCAAATATCTTGGGAAGAGTTTGAAAAAATTTACAAAAAAAATTCAAATATTTCAACAAACTGATTTTGCATTCAAAGACTTTTTGTTTTCCTTGATTTCAAAGTGTTTATCACATTTTGCTAAATCTGTGCAATTTTTGTTTCCTTTATACTTTGCATCCACTTTATTGGAGTAATTTCTTATTTTTGGACTATCTGTCAAGTGGAATGTTAAGCCTGAAATGTTTTATTCACTGTGTAATGACTTGTGTGTTTTATTGACAATTCATTTCAATATTGCCTTCAATTTGCAATAAAAATTTTTTGAAATATCAATTTGATTTTCTTGATTGGATTTCTCTTACGAGGCCTTCAGGCTGGCATTAGCTGCTCTTTATATCTTCAATGAGGCGATTTCGCTTCTGCAATTCTAATAATGGCGCCACCATTATTATAACTGCGGCCATTATTAGAACTGCCAAAGCGACATCGCCTCATTTTTAGATATGATTACAAGTCGATTACAACTATATTGAATGTTAAACATCATAAACGCTGTGTTCTTGCCGACGTGAGAAATAATTCGTTTTAAAGTTTAATTTTTGACTTATTTATTAATACGGTATGTAAAAATAAAGGTGGAAAAAATGTGAATCTTTCAGGGGTTTTATTAAATTATAAAAAAATGGTCATATGAGGGTCATTGATCACTTGCTTCAAAAAGGTTCTATTAAGTGACTTTTTCTGTGATTCATGATCTCTTGAAGTCATCACAGTCAGCAGTCCACCTCATCAGAGAATTAGCAATTCACTGTTTTTTTTTTTTTTTATAGCATTTGCTTTGGTGGGTGATATTCCACCATGAGGAAGGTACCTTACTTTTGTATTAGGTCAACTCCTATTCCTTTCTTTAACCGACCTTTTATCACACCACTTATACCACTTGTCGACCTTTTTCTACCGATTTTTCTAAAACTGTGTAGTATTTTTACAGTGCACGAATAAAATAAAAATTCTATACCTTATTCTTCTAAAAAGAAAGTTGCAACAACAGTTAAGACTCAATCGACCAAGGTTGGATGGGAAAAAAAATGGAAGTAATTCAAGAAAACAATCAAGCCTCATTACCACCGACAAAAACGTGTTTCTGTCCAAAACCGAACTTTCCTTCTAGCTAAATCAAATGGGAATTTGATCATTTTCACGTCAATTAATGTCTTTATTGAAGATGAAGTGCCAAGATAAATTTCCGACAATGGATTCGATTCTTCTGTGTCTCCATTTGAAAATAAAATTTAACATGACACTTACATACATAAGACTTACATACACCTTTGTTTTTCACATTTCCAAAAATAATTTTAATTCACATGTAAAAATTAATTTCCATTTTAAATTACGTTACATTACAAATGGAACATTTTCTGTAATGCCAACTAAATTCAATTTGCAATGCCATCCAATTTTATCAACTCTTACAAAAAAAATTTGATCATTTTGTAATCATTGGGGATCAGTGCACTAATCAACTAGATTTGATTATTGTTTTATGATTACAAAATTATCAAAAATTGATTTAAAAAAGAGTGATCAATTGCGCATATTTTAGTCATTTGATCAGGAAATAATCAGAAAATGGACTTTTCTAATAAATAAAAAAAAAAAAAACTGACCAGAAAATAATCAAATATTTTGTAAGGAAAGCAACCACTAAAAAAAAAAAACCTTAAAAGACCTATTTTTTTCATAAAAATCACCTGACTCTTCTATTCCCCAGCTGCATTTAATACAACGAATTAATTAGGAAATGTGAGTTGCTCTACACTAATTCTACGCAAAAAGTTCAATAAAAAAAAAATAAAAAAATTTCTATACAACATCTCTTAATTTCTATGATTAAAAACTTAATCTAATTATTCAAATATGAAAAAAAGTCTCAAATTTATTGCGAGAATTAATTTTCTTTATCCTTTGAAACCCAGTAAAAAATACCTATAACTAACAATAGATGTCGCCCATTGCCCGGCAGTCTCTCTTTATTGCTACATGACGTTGTTTGTTTTCTTCCATTTGGTGTTAGGAACATTTTTGTTTACTTTAAATCACGCCAGTAACTTGCTGCTTACTGTCTGCTCTTAAGCCTATTCATCTTCTTGTTTGTGAACTTAGTTAGAAGTGTGTAACATAATTGTAATCAAAACTACATTACTAATTAGAAAATAATTCCATTGAGTTTTGTGGAGTAATTCGCGGCATTAAATCTCTTTTTTTTTTTCGAATCAAAATGAAAATATTCAAAATCTGTTAATTACAAATCTCCAGATTCAACTCAACAGTTTATCCGTCAAAAAGTACATTAATGAAATCAGTCTTGCCTGAATAATCATTTTAAGTTTTCATTTTAATTTTCTTGAATAACAAGCTTAAAGAGTCTCTTCTTTAAGCAAAAAACTAATCGTCTTTGACGATGCATTTTCCAGATATTTGCTATGACAACACCTTGAAGAAGATATAAGTTGGAAGAATCTAAGTAATTACTAAACCAGGAAAAAATTATGGCTGACAAATTTCTATAAACCATTTGAATTGATCTAACATCAACCTAGTCATTGGTTTCGCCCTAAGAATTGCAAATGGATAATTGATATGCAAAACAGGAGCCTAAATTTGACTTTTTTAAGATACTCTCAATGATTAATGACTCTCAATGATTTATGCCAAAAAATAGTTTCAGTAGGTTGTTTTTAATTTTTATTGCTAAAAGTTGAAATTTAAATGAAATTTGTTTTTGGGTGGTAAGTATAATGAGATAAAGAAACTTGGTAGTGGTAATTGTTTTGATAAATGCTAGTTAAAGCTTTCAATTTAATTGGCTAATTGGATTAGGTAATTTTTTTTTCATTTTATTAAATGAAAATATGTTGTTGTAGGTAATTTGGTAATTAATGGAATCAAAATTGGAGTTGAATTTAATTTCCAAAGTTTGATTAATTTATTGTTGTAAAGACGCTGTTCAAAAAGTTATTTTAAAATTAAATGAAACTAAACATGAAAAGAAATGTTGATATAATTGAGAATGAAATGAAAATACATTTTTTCCATTTAAATTTTTATTTAGAATGAATGACAGTCTAAGCAAATGTTCGTATTAACATAATAATAATAGATTTTAAATACGGTGGTTTAATAAATTTAACACTGAAAAATGTCATTACGTGGAATATGTATATATATACATACACAGTTTACTAAAATTTACAATTTCACCATCACGTAATCAAATTTTAAAAAAATCTTATGCTTTTTTAATTTATTTATAAATTGTTAATTGTGCAAATTAAGCCTCCGCCTCCAAAATCAACTAAATCTAATTATATCAAAAAATCATTAATTCTGAAAACCATTAATTTATTTTTCAAATGATCTCGATTTCAGTTCTAAATATTCGGTCCAACAATAGCATAAACAAAAATATAAAAAATGTAGGTCAATGAACTTGCCAAATTTCTTTTTTCGTTTTTGACTTAAAATTAATTTTGTTCAATTGTCCAAATTTTTAGTCAACCAACAATCTCTTAAAGCTGTTATGATTTCTATAAATTTTTTTCAAAGTGTATAAAATGGCCCAAATTTTAATTCAATAAGATACCACCATAAAGCCACCTTACAATACCCAAGATTTCTCAACAATCCAAACCAATTTCTATCCCATTACGTTTCCCTCAAAACTCCCTTTGACAAAGAAATAAAAGCCAACCCGAAACAAGCACGCATGCGCGGAAGAGTCTGCACAGCGTGTTGCATCAGTTGAAAAGCTGGAGAGAGTGTGAGAAGCAGCATGCATCTGGAGCGAACAGATTCGACCGAGTGGAGGACGCTTACCGAGGATTACATATGTGGCTACCTTGCAACCACCCAGGATTGGCCTGAGTGAGGCGCCAGGGCCAGCTGGGCCGTGGTCGCCCTTTGGAGGGCCGGAGTTCAGAGTGGCGGTGGCCAACCGTGGTGGGGGTTGTTCAGACTGCTGCTGCTGCTGGATACAATGCGAGTGGGTGCGAACAGAGTGTTGTGGATCCTGACCCCTATCACGGCCACCGTGTCTCTCGTCTTCCTAAGTGTGGCTTTGTGCACCAACCACTGGCTGCTGAGTGAAGAGAAAATTGCTAATCCTTTTTTCAATAATACCAGTGACAGAGACAAGCAGTTTTTATCCAAGTTCACCGTTTCCGGACTGTGGAAGTTGTGTTTCACCGAACGTAAGTACTCATTTCCCCTCTTTCTCTTTTAAAAATCTTCAACTTAAAGGTTGTGTACAGGAGAGAAGAAATTTTCTAATAATTTGTAAAAATAATTATCAAACAAACGTTGAATAAATTTTGATAAATTAAAAAATAACAAACCCATAATGAGTTTTTTAATCGAGTGTTAATTAATTTTTTCAATTATCCATTTAATATTAAATACATTTAACTGGTAACAGCTAAAAAACATTAATATTGCGTGTTTCTCATGTAATAACTTTTGCATTTATGGAGGCAAAGAATCAACTTGTAAAAAAAATAAAGTGCACATAAATGATGCGAGAGTTCTAGTGAAAATATTCATTTTGAATAAGATTCTCTTTACCAATGATTGAGGCTGATTCAATACTTGGAATACAAATTTTTTTATTTTCCAAATCTTGAAATTGAAATTGTCAGGGTTTATATCTGCTTCGTCTAGTTTCTAAATTGTTTTCCATCATTAAAATGAATCAATTTTTGTAAGTTATTTACGTGTATTTTTGAATTATTTTGAATTTAATGAATAATTTAATAAATAATTTGAATTTACCCGATTTTTGAGACTAAAATTCAAAACCTTAAATAATTAAATTCAAGTTTCGAACACTTAGAATCAAAATTTTACATTACTAGGTTTTAGAAAATTGCCAAATTAATGTTATCAAACTACTGGGTATAATTTGTTAAATTTACCCAAAATTGTTTTTGAACGACTCAAAGTTTGAATTTCATTACACTTCTGAACTCAAAGTTTAACCTTTCAACTAAATTCAATAAAGCCCGAAATTCAGTTCTAAATTATCTAATAAAACTGTATAACCGAATTTCTTATCAAACGTCTGAATTTTTATTTTTCAACCTCTACTCAAACCAAAATTTAATTTCAAAACCACTCATCACTGTACATTTTGATCTTTCTAAAACTCGATTAAATCCTAAACCTTAGAAACAGAATACAGCTCTACAACCGTTTTGTCATAATTCCAACATTTAACGAAACTTCCCTTTCAATTTTCTCCACCCCCAGCTTGAATATTGCAATTAAAACATAGCCTCATTGCAACATAGGTGTGGCACCATTGCCGTTAATTAACAAGCTCCCATCATGCAATTAATTTGCACAAAGGTCCAATAACACCCTTTTACATATTGCAACAAACATTAAAAGGGTTTATACAATCTTCTTTTTGGGTGGGATTTATTGAAAAATAAAAAAAGAAAAAAAAAAAAATTGTGATGGGAGAAGGTTGTTATTCCCATGCAAAAGCCCTTGGGTTTATGCTTGTTCCACGGTTTGGTTCACTGTCTTCTCTTCCAATTCCATTTTTTTTCTTACTGGCAAATAGCTTCTGCCAAAACAGAAGGGTTCGGCCATTTTTCAAAGTATCCTCGAGCAGGGAATATTTCTAAGTGACAAGTAAACAGGCTAAAGTAATTACGCTTGTGTCCATACCCATTTTACCATCAAAATAAGAAAAGGAAGGCATTTTAACACAGAAAAGTAGTGCAACCTTATTAATGATGTAAATGTTTGCAGAAAATAGTTAAAAGAGTAGTTAAACTTAGCTAAAAGTGAAATTAAAATGAGCATTACTGTCTGACTGCAAGAATGTTGATTACTTTCATTTGGTGGCCGACCGTTTACTAATAAAATAATTTTAAATATCCCAGGATATTATTCTTGGAATTTGGTTGTGTATTGTTGATAATTATTAGGGTCAACGTAGCATTGATGTGACACCAATATTACTAGTGGGCTAGGCTGGTAATTTTATTGGAAGATAAAGGATGTAAACTTAATTTTATTGGTTTTTCACAAGTCATTTTATTACCTATTGAGCACATTTTTGTTTTAACTACGGTTTTCGTTCAAAGAAACATGATAACATGATACCTCATTTTGAACTAACTGTAAACAATTGCTTGCATAAAGCAAACGGCCAAAACTCACGAAAGACTGCAATGAAAAATTAGTAATTTTTTTCAATAAGATAATGGGGCGAAGTCGCTTCGACAATGGCCGCAGTTCTAACAATGGTGGTGCAACGGTACTGGCAGATGGAACCGGAAATAAATCCACCTCCCAGTACCGACGCGCCACCATTGTTAGAACTGCGGCCATTATTAGAACTACCGAAGCGACATCGCCCCATTGAAGTAAAATTTCATGAATCGTTTTCAATTGCTAGGCTTTGGATTTTAAGGCTTTAATGTTTCGTTCTGATTGCAATTACTTCGGCATGTTTTTGCTATAAGGTTTTTGCTATAAAGATGACGTGCAATTTTGGCTTTAATGAATTTTTAAAAATAAATTTGGGTATTTAAAATGTAGTTAAGTTTTATTTTTGCTGAAATATATTTTGAAATATTTTATGAAAATAAAATTCTTGTTCAAAAATTAACTGGACTTTACGAACATGTTTTCCAGCTTTTAAAAATGTAAGCCCCATGTACCAGCTTCTCAATAAAATTTTTTCACTCCAGAACGAAACCCCAGATTATTTTTTATTATTAAATCTCCTTTCTACCATTCAGAACCAAAACCCTTTTATTCAACTATGCACTTCATCGATTACTCCACCATTCACCCATCCAGGCCATGTGGGGATCTGTTCATTTCACCTATTCATTACATCCTCAAACAAAATCATGCATCTTTATTTATTAAAAGAAAAAAATCAAATTAAGTTACCAGAGAAACAAGCAAAGACACGCCAAATGCAAAACAATAACCCTCATTTTTTTTTCTTCTCCTCTTCCTTCTTTTATTAGTACATCCCTCAAACTTGCACTTCCTGACTCCATCTAAAGAAAGAAAACATGGTACTACTAATGCCTTTATGGCAAAGCTGACGCTTATTCAGACGTAAGGGTTGCACACAAACTGAATTTTAAACGACTGACACAATCGTTAAACCGTCAAATATATAAACAAAACGACTTCTACCAATTGTGTTTTTGCAAACCTCAACAAATTCAACGACTTCTTTTCCTTGCACAACAAAATAATTTTAAAAAAATTTCAATACTTTTTATAAAGAACACTTCTCCACTTCTCATTTTCAAAGAACACCATTAAAAAGGTATAAAGCTGTCTCTAGTTGGATATCTTTTTGTACCTTTTCGTCTCCTTAAAACTTAAAGGGTAGTCAATCCTTTTGACAAAGTTTGATTTCACGCAATTTGAATTCAAAAAATATACTTCATTTAACTAAAACTAAACTATTGCGGACTATTGGTTGGTGGGTAATGAGTGACTCTCGATGAAATTTGATCATTTTTAATGATTGCACTAACTATGCGTTCAGTAAAGTTCATAATGTAATCAATTGCATTTCAAGTTACTGCAATGTGCTCAATTTATGATTAGACTGTTTACCCTGCACTGGCTGTCAGTAACCAAAAAATAATTTAAAAAGGATGATGTGATGATTCATTTTTTATGCACTCTTAAAAATTAAAATGCGAAAAGGTAAAAAAAAAAGTGTGAAAATACCCTGAGGTGAACGTTTTCACCTTTAAAATGTAAAAAAAATAGCTAGTCTAGAAACTACCTCCAACCGTGACTTTTATAGGATGGGTTTCTGTAGATATAACTATTGCAATACATTTCGGTAGGTTTGAAAAGGTAAATTAATATTGGGTCTTAGGTAATACGCAACTATTACCTGCAGTGGTGTACAATAGTATAACCGGATAACTAAATATAAAATACCCCACCAGTATACAATGTATAAAATGGTACAGACACCAGCAATATACCTTGATAGGATAAGTTTGAAAGAGATATCTGGCATTAAGGTGAAATTATTACAAACTTTACAGATTTGCAAGTAGAAATATATTGTAACAATAAACCTATACGTAAGGATTTAGTGTGTTAGTTATTTTAGGCGCAGACTGTACGTAATGCAGTCAGGTCACTGGTTCGGTTTAGTCAAACGTAAAGTGAATTTTTTTCTATGCAATAGAATGAATCATTTTTCACCTTTGAGGTGCAACAACCTTACATTGAAGTGTAAGCAACCTCCCTTGAGATACGGAAGACGTATCTCAAGGTGGGGTTTACCAACTACATCTTGTAGTATTTCTCGAACGTCGTAGGGTCTAAACGGCGTAAGGTAAGTTATTAATGCGTACTCTTGTTTACACAAACCCTTAAGGATGAAATGTATTCCTAAAAGAAATCTGTATAGGGACAAGCAATACGTACCTAAAAAATTAGGGAGGCATACCATTTAGCACTTTTTATTTCTAAGTGTGTGTAGTGTAGGGATCCACATCTTGAGTTTAAGAATAATTTAAAAGTTCAGTGAAATGTGGTAGGTATTTATAGTCAATGCAACGAAAGCTGTGTTAAATAAAATCACTTGTTCGGGTAAATGTAAAGATGGTACTCAAGTTGCGCCTGAACTCACTCCCATTGGCTCGTAGAATCATGTGAACGATGGGGCGAAGTCGCTTCGGTAGTTCTAATAATGGCCGCAGTTCTAACAATGGTGACGCGTCGGTAACTGCCAGGTAGATTTATTTCCGGTTCCACCTGGCAGTACCGACGCGTCACCATTGTTAGAACTGCGGCCATTTTTAGAACTACATCGCCCCATTGCTTAGTTCCTCCAGATCTTTCGTTGGGCTGGTTGTAGTTTTGTTATTTCGGTTCATATAAATCGCTAACAGAATGCAGCTAATCCTAATCACTTACATTTGGTTGTTAAGTTAAGTCAGAAACGACATTTTACACTTCTATTTCTATTTGTGAAACACCCCAGGAAAAATTTATCTCTCTCTACAAATTAAGATAATAAGACGTAACAGTGTCCACTTACACAGGTCATTTCAATCCAGAAAATGATTTACATTCCATGTAGTCAGTGCATGAACTACTGTACCTTTTTGTATTTTATATTTCGCGTTTTAAGGGGTACACAATAATGTTTCTTTTAAAATCGATCAAAAAATATTAACTAAAACTTACTTTAGAATATCTAAAATGTACTACTATGAAATAATTTAATTGTTGCTTTAAAATTCCAAATTTATTGAAAGTTAACTGTTAACTTTTAAATTAATTAAAATATTCTGAGAAATTTAAATATTCAAATTTAAATATTCATATTACTTGAATAAAAAATATCAGATGTATTCCCGTAAGAAAATATTTTTTTCATTGTTGATATGCATACAGTCCCATTAGATTAGAATCTAAGATCGACTAACATGGAACGTCAAGCACTTTTTGGCAAAAGCAAAATGCTGGATCTCCATCCCCTTTCCTTATGAATGTTGTATGTTGGCTTTAGACTCATCTTGGTTTCTAGTCCCATAGCAAAAAAAGTAATATTTTTCATCTGATTTTCTTTTTGCTCGTGTATTTACTGTTTAAAGTGACAGTGGTGATCAATGTTAGGTACTGGAATGAAAAGGGATTGAGTACCTCCAATCTCATTAAAAGGTGTTATGGGTTGTGTTAAGGGTTATATTTATACCTGCTTCTAGAACCTATTACTGTTTTCATATTGTTTACTTTGATTTAGTTCGCCATGAGGAAAGTACAATGTTCTTCCTTTGTAAATTATGTACGTACCTTACCAACTGTTGTACTAGATCTACTCTTATTCTTTTCATCAACCTTTTATTACTTCCTTTACCATTTTTTTCACCTTTTCCTACCTATACATTTTATAGCTTTTTGTTATTCTCACAGTTGTGTACAGAAATTAATCATGTTTATGCGATAACTTATTTCAATTTGAATGAAAACAGTAACTGGCCGCAATTTTCATGCGTTTATCTACGTTATGTTATTAATATCCTTACTTGTGATCAGACACTCCCTTATGTGTACAGTAATTTCATTTCAATACATCGTGGCTGCTGAATAACTTTGTCATTTGTTTGTATTGTCACGTGTGGCTGTGGGTAACGGACCTACAGGAGATAATCAACGACGGCGCCAGTGAGTCGCGAACCTATCGCGATAATCGCTGACGCTGAATCGCCATTATGGGGTCCATTACATTACATGAAACCAAAATAAAAATGCCTGCACAATAACATCGTTAAGTGGTCTGTTAAGCAACTCTAAGGTGTACATTTACACCCTAAATTACACCATTTAGGGTGAAAATGTACACCATAAAGAGTGTCTATTTGCAACATTATGGGTGTTAGTATGCATCAAATATGCACCCACAGCTACACACGTGACGTAAATAAATGCATGAAAATTGTGGCCAGTAACTAGCAGCATTCAAATATTAAACTGTGGTTTAGGTGAGTTTAGTAACACGTGAGATTTTGACCTGAACACTGGTTTGGTGCTCAGCTTACTCCCTAATGTGTGTAAATGGTGGTAAAATGTGTTTTCCAATTGACATGAACACCAAATAAGTATAGAGCCGAGGAAAAGGTGTGAAAAAATAATAACCCCCTGAATCAACTCCAGTTTAGTGTAGAACTGTTAAATTACACTTTTTATATGTGTTACTGCAACACCTTTCTAGTGTACACTGTGTACATGTAAAAACAAACAAGAGTTAATGAACAGCCTAAAAGCTGTACAATTTCTCACTTTTCAGTTCTGTCATACCAGGGTTTCGGCGATTCATTTTACCTTTTGGTTATTTTCATTGTTACGCACTTATTTTATTTTATTTTTTAAATTATTGATTTAAAGGTAAAACAATAATTGAACAAAATATTCTTGGATTTATTTACATCATCTGTGAGATAATCCCGTGGGTGTACAGTCATTTCATTTCAAGCCATCTTCGCTGCCTAATAACTTAATTATATTTGTCATGTTCATGTGCTTTGGTTACATTCTTGCACGTGACCAGCAGTAATGGCGTCACATTATCCAGAACTTCTCGTGGTAATGTCTGATGCTGAATGCGTCGCCATTATGGTGACTTGTATCTATGACATCATAACCGATGTTTCATGAACCAAATAGAAGAAAAATGTCTCCACAATTACACCATTAAGTGGTCCGTTAATGGTTGGGGCTGATATTGTACTCTTAAAACAGTTGGGTTATTATTAACCCAACATTGGGCTCATATTCCTCTTATCAAAAATTGGGTCAAAATTCAACTCAACTTTGGTTTTTTTCCTCAATTGACCCAATGTTGGGCATATATTCTGGGTTAAAGTTACCCATTTTTGATTCAAACTTACTCAACATGTGTTATACCAACAATTGTTGTCAGTGTGTACAATTGCAGTCTATTATTACTGTACTTCATCTCATTGTTACAATAATTTATTCCACATTCAACTTCTAATTTTGGAAATGAACTCTAATAGTATAAATTTATAGAATTTCAAAATTACCAGTTTATAAGAAACCAAATGTTATCATCTTTAGCTTGCAGCTTTGACTGTAATAACCACAACACAGACATGAAAAAAACTGACATTTTTTCATCTCCAGAAACCATGCAGCACATTTGGGAACAGAAGAAAAAATATTCATTTTTTTTTCACATCAAGACATGATCCTCCATCATATCTTCTTATGCAACTTCTATTTCAGTTTCTATGGGCATTACCTGAATTTAAATATAAATCCACTAAGATACAAATTCCATAGTAACGAAAATAAAGAAAAAGTACCCGAAAATCGAGAAACTCATTAAGCTGAATGCAGAAAATTTTGTCAACATACCGCATGCATATTGCAATTTTATTTGAAGAATTCATCTGAAGTTTTTTTAACGAAAAAGAAATCCTTAAAAGTTATTAGTAAACAAAGTCTTTCAGCAATGCAATATGCCACCAAGGTAAAAGTGTGCTAGGGGGTCCAATTAATTGCCATTAGCATGTGTTGCACTTTAGATGAGAGAAAAGATAGTTGATAAGAAAAATGAACAAAGACAAGAGAAAATTGGTTTAACTGAAGAAGGTAGGAAATGGTTTTTATTTTTGAAAGAGATTTTCTTTTGTGTTTTGTCTGTAAAACCTAGTAACAGAAAATTATCAGCTAAAATAAAATTTTGGTCAAAACAAAAAAATTAGAGAGAAATCTAAAGAACTTTACTACTACTTCAATTCTTTCTTGCTAAAAGGTGTAGGTGACTGTTCAAACAGATAACAACGAAGAAGCAGTTTTCCATTTAACTAGTAATTTTCTTAACTAATATAGAATTGAATTAACCACTGTACTATCTTATTCTTCATCTCTGGAGGAATCATTTTATAATATTTCTTCAGCTTCTTCTGGTGCTATAATTTGTGTGTCAAGAAAAATTTCTTACATTTAATTCCTACGTTTAATTTCCTCGTATCCTACTAAAGAATGGAAAGTAAATGGAGAACCCAATCTACTTATAAGATACCAGAAAAAACCTAATTTATTTAAGGCATAGTCTTGTAGGGAGTGGAATAACTCATTTAACTCTAAACTGAATCAACTGCAAATTAAATTACAATGAAATTCTTAGATGGATTTACTTTTAAGAAACTTTTCATAAAATATTTGTTAGAGACTAAAGATCATTTCCTTATTACACATCTGACATTTCCTCATAAAACATTTGTTGAAATATTATTAAAGCACACTATCTGCAACACATATTTCTTAAGCTATTCTAATTTATTTCTTTTATACGAATAAGATATCTTGCTTCACTTACTATAGACAATCTATTACATCTATTAAACATTTATTTCACTCTAATTGATCTTTTAACCCCTATGCTAATTTTTTTCGTCTTTTCTTGATAGTGATGTAATTTAAACATTTTGGTTTTTAACAAAGAGTGCCAGGGAAGCTGTATGACAAAAAAGGTTTCGGAATATCTCTCTGTATTGATCTATCATTTTATTCTTTGTACATTTGTAATAGAAAAAAAAAAATCAATGTATGGAACATTGAACTTCTACTGTTAGGTATAAAGGTTTAAAGATTTTGAATTACGGCTTCTTGACAGTAACGAATTTGCTCATTCCACGATGGGTTTGAAAATGATGAAACTGATATTTGCTGAGGGGAGGAAAGATCTCATTTAAAAGAATAAAGAAAGACCTTGAAACGATTTTACCCTCTTATTTGCACACATGACAAAAGACAGTAATTCTAGAGCAGAAAAAAAAACTTATTCGTACTACATTTGGGTAAGGTAATTTAGCTGTGAAAATGGAAAAATTGCACTGCAATTGAACAATTTTTGAAGCAGTTTAGAATTTTTTTGATTTTTGAAAAATGTCATTCAAATTTTGAGGTCAAATTTGCAAAAGGACATAAAAGCAAAGATTTAGAGTTTGAAACAGTCATGAGAATTTAAATTTTTTTGATAGTTAAATTCGTAAAAATTTTTTATGGGATATTCTAAATAGTTGCAGCTTTCTGGCTGCTATGCAAATTACTTTTGCAAACTTAACAGCGTTTTCCAACTACTTTTCATAAACGTGGACAAATTTCACATTTTTAACTTTTTAGCAAATTCTTGCAACGAACTGCTGCAAATAATTCAGAAAAAATTTACGTCTATATGGACAGTAACTCGCCAATCGATTTAGAATTTTTTCTAACATCTTTCAAGTATTTAAAAAAAAGGGCCCTTAAAAAGCGTTGCAGAATTATAAATAATAGACAGAGTATTACATACAGTGTAAATGTGGCTCTCGTTAACCTATTTCTTGATTGTGCTGTAAATGTATTTAAAACCCCTTAAAAATTGACTTCAAAGTTTCTTTTGCAGATCCTTGTACTAATCAAATGTAGTTGGACTTATCAATGACATGAAAAAATGACGATGTGATGAAATTCTGATTACAAATTGATCAGAAAATGAATAACTATTTCTATCAAAGCCACAATCTGATTGCTTTTCACCAATTAATCCTTCAATTAAATATTTTCATTTCTATTACAATTTTTGTCTCTCAAAAAACATGTTAAACCTTACCCATTCTACACAATAAAATGTAATATTCATTTCGTTTTAAGAAGGTAAAACTTTGAAATAGAATTCGTGTTTTTATCAATTTTCTGACAAAGTTCGTTGGTAGTAGCAACAACAAATATTATTCCATACTGCGGGCCACTTCAAAGTAATAAATCCCCAAAAGTAAACCCTCCAAGGTATTGACACTCAAAAATTATTCAAGATCGATAATGTAATTTTCTCTCTCCACTTTTTCATTTTTTTTAAGTTACAGTTCTGACCTAAAGTCATTCGAATTGCACGTTTCCATACAGCAAAATATGTCAATTAAATTTATAGCGTACAAGTTGAAGTTTATTCATTTAATCTTTAATGTAAACAAGACTTGAAAACATTTTTCTTAAGTAAATATTTGAGGACATTTTATTAAACATTTTCTGCTAAATGGAAAAGATTTTTTTGTTTGATTTCACTTCATGTTTTGGATTTCGTTTAAAGTTATATATTAAAATGTGAAATGTTAAAAATTGTATATGTAGTACATTATATGTATGTGTTTATAAAGTAAAAAATAATACGAAAAGCAGCAAATGTTTATCAACAGTTAACAAGTATGGATGGTTTGTAGGGGTTTAAAGGCTTGTAGAATGTGTAAATTTAAGACGTTAAATACATGTTGTGCATTGTTATCCAGTTTAGCAAATCACTCAAAAAATTTCCTAATTTATTCTGTTTAAGATCTACTCGGTTTGTCTCAGTCTTTTTTGAATTGGTAGTAGTAGTTACCTCTACATGAGAGTAAAGTATCACACAACTCCTCAAAGGAGTATTGAAACGATCCTGTTGGAGTAACTTAGTGTTTATGATGTCATAATCCATAACGGCAATGGAGCAATTTACAACAAAATTACCCCGAGAATATCGGATTCACATATGGAATTTTTGCATGCCTTGTGTCAGTGACACTGGAAATAGATAATTACGTTAAAAGGTGTAAATTAGGTGCCCATAGTTAACCTTTGCACCTATTAGGCACTGTAAAAGGTACCGTTATGTCTTCATTACGGGTTGTACCCTTCTATGATGGAAACTAGTCAATATGTACTACCTAGAGGTAAATGAGCTACTGCACTATACCCATGTTCGCTGGTTTTATGCACCTTTTAGACATTCTCTACCTTACTGATGTGTACCGATTCCAATTGGGTGCTTATTTGCACCTTTTAAAGGATAAGTGTAAAAATTCCTCTTTAGTGTTTGGGGTAGTTTACCTACATAAGTAAATCAATTAATGGTACATAAATCCACCTTACAGCAATGGTTGATTTTACAACATATTAGGTAGCTCAGTATAGACAACTGTTTTGTAGGAATAAAACCGTACCTTCATATTTTTGAGTGTAGAGTAACAATACAATAATCGAAAGCTAAATAAAAGGAAATTATGAAGTTTCTTACGATTGTACTAAAACGAGAAACTAAACGTATCTTTTCACCTTTCTGGGTGTAGGGTGCAACACTGTGAAGAAGACATTATACCTGGTCGCGCACATTTTTGATGGTTACTTTTAACATCCTCGGGGTACATGCTAGCCTGAACACCGTTTGCGTCTCTCAGATATGTATATGCCTAAAGGATGTTATCATTTAACAGCCCAAATGTGCTTAGTGACCAAACCTACATGAATGCACTAATTATACACCTGATAAGTGTCATTTTACATACTTTTCGTTAAAGGGCAAACTATACATTACATCCAAATTACCCCCTCTTTTTTAGAGTACCACGTATTCCCCAATGTTGCTAGACAAATTTAACTCTCATTGAAACAAACATATTGGCCCAATTCTAATTTTTCTTTATCACTTTTAAATAACAATAGATTTAGCATAATTTTACTCAAAAAACAAAGTTCTATGTTTAAAAACACTAATAAGTTAGATTCTTTAATTTTGAATTGCTTTCCTTCAATTGATATAATTTTTCTTCCTACTAATACCTTGGAAATGTAATTCCCTTTTCTTTAATTTTTCATTTTGTAAGCCCTTTCAAAATCACAGTTTACTTTCAACTTAAAAACCTCAAATCCCTCATTTTTTTGCTCACAAGATAATCTTCTTTATGTCAATCAAAGATTCCATCTGAAAAATTCTCTATAAATCCTTAAAAAAAAACCTGCTCAGCAGACCCAAAATAATCAATCAGCAAATTATCTCCCATTGTACATCTAAATTAAACTCTTTTCAAAGCACGGCACGAATTGATCATGTCACGCATGTATCATGTTTGTGGTCAAAGTGAACCTCATCCAGTTACCTTTCTAGTGTTTGTCGTAATCACAGCTGTTCCATTCCAACCACAGCACTGTCAACAACTTAAAATGAAAATGTGTCTGTTCTGGAGATAGGAATGTACTTTTAAAGCCCCGTTTCAATCGGAAGCCCATTGGATTACAAAACATTTGGCAACTGCTACAGGACAATTCTTGTGAATACACAAGGACAAAGTTTGGTGATGAATAACATCAAAGAGATATCACATGCAAATGTATTCGAAGTGCAAGTGAAGTCAGCACAAAAAAACATTTTCTTCTAGAGATAAATAATAATCACTTTGAGAATAAGTTTTGGGAACCTTTTGTTAGCAATCACCATTAAACGCGACGATAAATTTAAAGAAAGGTGGGTCTCACTAATGTGAGATAATATTCGCGATGAAGATGGAAAAGTTACTTTTTTTCGTTCATTGCATCTTGTTATAAAAGTGCTTATTTTTCCTGCTCTGGGTTTTTCTAATTTCCCAAATCCAGACGTGACTTGGAGACAACTGCGACAGCAGCGCCAACCAGTGACGCTTATTGTTTAGCTCAGTATTGAAAGACTGGATAACTGCCAATATCTACACCTCACTATTGTTGGCCATGCGATGCAACAAATAGTCACCAGCTGGCACCACTGTCCCTGTTGTCTTTCAAATTACGTCCGGATGAGTCACTTGGGGACTTTATTATAAAATAAAATTAGGCTTTTTCCGAACGAGGTGCAATGGGCAAAAAAAGTAATTTTTTTCTCGTCCTTCATCTCCAATACTTGTCATTTTAGTGAGAGCCCCCATTTAATGATTCCTAAAATAGAAGTCTATAATTTATAACATGATTGAAATTTAAGTACAGAAAGAGCTGAAATAGCAGTTTGATATGCAGATATCATAAAAATGCAGAAATGCAGGAAATCTGTGACACGTGAATATTCCAAATGTTTTAGCAGAAGTAGTAAAAAAATTTGAAAAGGCTATGTGGGCAAGTGTTACGCTCCTTACAAGGCGAGCAATTACTCCATTTTAGTCGATTCAGCAATAGTGCACCTTCACCAATAGGTATGCCTATTCAACCTTCTCTTCTACCTTGCACTGTTGTTAAAGTAAATTTACACTTTTTTCATCTGATTATATCTTTTTCTACCTCCTGTTCTAACTTAAAGTCTGAAATAATCTCATTTTCTAATATTTAAGAGAAATTACTTGCAAAATACCTACAGAAAGACAGTATTTTGCAATAAAACATTTAAACGATTGTCTGTTACATACACACGGGTATTGCCTGTAATAATTGCCAGCAATACTTGATGTTACTTGTATGAAATCTTGAAAATCTTCACAAATACGTTACGAAGGCAATGCCTAGTGCAGGAGTGGCTTTACGTTTTGATTTAATTTTCTAGCTACATTTCAATAAAATAAATAATTTCTAAATGAGATTAAATGACTTAGAATTAAAATTTCTCCAATTCAATTTTAAAGCGTCAAGGAAAAGCTCCGCCCAAACATTGGCTTTCCTGCTAAACATTTCCAAATAAATTGAATCAAGGGCATCTCCATTTCAGCTTCTACGCAGTTTTAAAAATGTAAGACAACTAATGAAAAGAATCACCCGATAATACACTAAACTAAATCACCATTTCATCAGATAAATATAAGACACCAAAAATTTAATATAATAGTAAATTAATTACATGGAACTACTGACCCAACCCCAAATTAAATGTGGCACCTTTTAACAAATAATAAACAATGCATAACTCCAGTGTTGTTATTCGATTGCACACTTTCAAGTTCACTTTCAACGGAATCGTTAACAGAATGCCATTCATGCGAACGAAAATGCATTCGCATTTATGAATGCATTATTCATCTAAGTTCACATCAAAGTATGACATTTCACGAAATAGTTAGACCTATAGTAATAATTGAAAATACTTGCCATCAAAGGCAGGTGTAACACGAATATTATATGAACATCAAACGTGCTTCAACATCCTTTTTTAGATGCAAGCCTGGACACAACTTGCATCTCTCAGGCACATAAAGATGTTAGCAAACAATATTCAAACGGTGTTATGTTCCATACATTTGTACACCCATCTCATCTCAATTTGCATCCTTTAGGTGGCAGCACCAGCTTTACACCCTATACATCCTTTTTTTTAAACGGTGTACAGTCACAAAATCTTACTTTACATATTTAAGTTAGTTTTAAAGCTACCATCTTCAAATACTTCCAAATCTAAAAAAAAAATTGATTCTTTTACAGCTTGCGTTTTACTTAATTACACTGAAATAGTTGAACATCAACTTCAACTGTTCGACTCATATTTTACGCTTATCATTAGTTAGGTTAAATTAATGTTGCTGAAAAACAATCCTTTTCTCTTTTCTTTTTCAGGATATTTCTATTTGTAACATGCATCTCATAAGTGCAAAATTACTGTCTTAAACAAGTTGAATTTGCAAAGAATGGGCAATGCTTTTAATTAGTAGGAAATGCTGCCACTGGATATAGGGGCACCACTGATGATCTTAAGAGAAATGAACCATTTGAGCTCTAAAATTTGAGCAATGTTTAACTTTTTAAAACACACATTCGAAGTGTTACTACTAATTTCACCACGATTCCCCTGAATTCCTGTTTCGTCAAATTTTGAATCTTATAGTACAGTATAATATAATTAAAACCATTACACAACTTTCCAAACCATTGAAGCGCAAACCCAGGCGAAGCCGGGTAAAGTTACTAGTTTTAAAATAATTCACATATGTAATCTTTGTATCCTTATAAAAGAAATCATGGAAATATTATTACCTTTGAACATTCCTCTGCAAACTGTAACTGGGTTGGGACTACTTTGTCAAAACTGTTAATGATGTTACCAGGCTGACAACTTGGTTGCGCCCACGCGACAAAGCTCGTATAGTTTTTATAAATATAATCTACAAAAACCTATACTATGCAGCGATTGCCAGTGATAATCAACATTTTTTGGTTGTTGACATTCCTCTTCTTTTATTAGCCAATGCTTCCACAAAGTCCTTTTGTGCCTGAAAAAAATTAATGACAAAAATTAAAGATATAATACCATTTGCAAATGAATTTAAGTTAGTTTTAAAGCTAGCATCTTCAAATACTTCCAACTCTAAAAAAATTGATTTTTACAGCTTTTACAGCTTTACTTAATTACACCGAAATAGTAAAACGTCAACTTCAACTGTACGACTTACGTTTAACGCTTATCATTAATAATCTTTTTTTGTTTTCCTTTTCATAAAATTAAAAAAAATAGGAAAATATTTTTAAGGGTTTTGCACGAATATCAAAGGGTTATTATTTCATATACACAAACAGTGGATGGGCGGTTGTTTTTCAAGTGATGGATGATCTGCAAAAGCAAAGTTTTCAAGATTGGTTAGTATTTTAAAGTTCTCTAACTTGTCTAATGCTTGTGGCAAGACCAAATTTATGTTATGTATGAGTGAGTCATCAATGCCATTTCTACGATTTCAACTTGAAATGCACACTCTTCTAACACTGATAGCACAAAAGTCCCTTTTGAGTAGTTGTGCACTACATGTATCAACTTTCACATTCACCCAGTAACTACATTTTGAAATTAGACTTGAAATTGTATTTTCCAATCATCTCTAACATTTCCTGTTAATTCGAAACTACTAGCCTATCATTTCACATTAAAAACTGAAATGGATTTCGGAAACTTTAATTAAGGCATATAATCCAAATGTGAGCTGTAAAGATACATTCTAGGATTTATGCCCACAAAAGGTGTAATTGTACACCTCTGCCTCGAGTACACCTTATAGTATACAGCATACAAATAAGGTGTCTCATGTTGGGGTGATAACATTTCACCTCAAGGTATAGCCATCGGGGGTGTACCTGACTCACTTCAAAGGTGTCGCCTCTTATTAGGTGGATCTGCTACATCTCCAGGTGTGAATTCTCATGGGGTACCATGAGGGTGAAAGGTCAAATAGCTCAGCCAATCAAATTGCTGCCTTTTGTTTGCACTGGAAGATGGACAGCGTATGATTACATTTTCATTAGCTCCAATTGCCTATTCAAAATTGGTAGAGGAAAAAATAAAATCATTCTTACCTAGACTCAACTGCACTTTCTCTGCTCTCCAGTCGCCCGCTCTGGTCACTCGGCTGCGCTGGTTCATTGTAGTGAATGAGAACTGTAACAATATGAAAATGATATCATATAGTCCGAAAATTGGAAATTTGAAAATTTTTGCATGAAGAGGATGTTACAATCACCAAACTTTACAAGCCAATAATCAAATGATTTAAACTGTATCCATCTACTGTAAGATTTCATATCTGATAAAACAAATTCACTCAAAAAAAATTTTTTTAAAGATTAAATTGAACCAAATCTCTAAGTTTTATATGTCTAATGTACAAACTCCTGCTGTGTAAGTATCCAAGGGTGCGTAACTGCCTAGATGCACCCCTAGGTAAGTATAATTGCAAACGATGGGAGTACCCAGTCGCTTGCCACCTTCACTCCCTCTTAATACACCTACAAAACTGTAGGCATAATATGGGACTCTCCGATATACCATGCAATACCTCATAACATTCACACCATGCAAAACCTGAAGCAACATGTTACACCTAGGCCAAGCTATTGAAATGCAAATGAAATCTAGCATAATTTGCCAACCAAAAACTCCTGCCTCCTGAAGAAGTGCAAAAGGCGTGGCCAAGACTGACAGAAGCATGATCCAGAGTCCATCTTGACTTTGTGGAACGCATTATGAGAAAAATAGTACTGCACATATTTGTGGCAGTGGACACACATCCCTTTTGATTTGAAGCAATATGTATGAAGAAAATAATAGCGGAAATGACGATTAAAACATTAAAACGAATTTTCGCTGCTCAGATCACATGACAATGTTGTAAACGCAGTAAAAAAATGTCAACGGTTGAATCGTTCGTTACAGCTGTGTAACATGAAACGCGGATCTGATCTGTTTAGGTTAATATTAGTTTAAACGTCAAATTTAAAAAAATATTTACACACTGGCATATTGTTTCCTTATTAATGCCTTTTCAACCAAATTATGTGCTTAAAAATATATATTTATACCTTGTTTTTCAATCGTCGCTTCAACGCACTTACAAATGGCGGCACATAAACATTGGATCACGTGACCAACCTACGCCATCATAGATACTCAAGGCCGCACAGGTCGCGCTTATAGCTGTAAGAAGGGCCTTGCGCAAACACCCTATTATGTATTTTATGCTCACAATTTTATTTTATCTACAGAATAGATTTCTCGATTTATACTTGATAACTCATGATTGTAGTGAACCCTGATTCATCTTTACTAGTCCCCATGCACACTCTGCAAGCAGAATATTGGACCCATCTGCACAAATCCATGCAACCAAGAGCACATCCTCAGTGGCTTTTCACCTGACAATTCGTCAATGCCTGTATGAATTGATGCACACGAAGCAAAATTGGTTCTAAACGAATGCCAACTCGGCTCTAATGCATACTAATGTCAGTCTCTATCAAGTGATGTCTGCCTTATTCCAGTCACTTCCTCTGATTTTTCAATTTTAGTTCTGGTAAATGACTTATGATGCTCATCAGTTTAAAAGGTTTAACTTCTCAACTGCCCCTTTTCAATTTACAAATAATAAAAAATGTTATAATAACTTGGATTGTATTAAAAATAAAATTTGTGTTTTCAAGTTTTTATTGCCAGCATTTTAATGACATTGTGTCAATGTGGCACAATAGAATTTGGGCTGTTTGTGTTTTCAGTTTAAGAGTTGGACCTATGGAAGACAAATATATAATCTTGTGTTGCATATTATTATTGTTACGTAAGAATTTTTGTAAGCATTCTTATTGTCCAAATTTGGCTGAAGGAGACGTTGGCATGGCATAAACTCTAAATAAATAATTATTAGAAAATTAAACTATTAATCTGTAATTTATGAAAAAAGTTATAAACTCTATTGATCTGAAAATATATAAAATATGTATTCATTTTTTTTTCTAAAAAACGAGAATAAGATATATTGAAAGCATGTCTATGAGATTTACTATTTTATGGGCGTGAATAGGAAGTAGATATGACAAAAACCTCTTTCTTTTGATTGGAATAGCGGATCAATGGAGAAATAGAAAATTCACCATGATAGAAAAAGGAAAGCAGCCGGGTTATGTGCAACATTTGCCAGATTCAATTGAAAGCAAGCTCCTGAAAATAAGAGAAAAAAAGGTACAAAAATAAATTGGTTGGTGAGGGAATTACTTTCTCGCTTCCAAAATCTAATTGTATATTCCCATCCAAAGTTACACCTTTGATGTAGGTGACTCCAAAAGGACAGAATAAAAACTATTTCTTTTGACATGCTGTACATTTCTTTGAAATAAACTTTATGGCCTCATATTGTTTCTAAGTTTGCAACGAAAAAAATTTGAAAGTGTTTGACTTTGTAAAAAGAAAGTTTTTGGGGTTTATTTTTTGGGAAGAATAAATATTGACACTTAAAAGTGAGTAAACAAGCGTAAAGCGTGTTCTTGTGATGTCTTACATTTTAAAATGGCTTTAAACATGGCTTATGGGTAAATGATAGGGTTCGGTGTTTTGAGTCCTAATGTTGTCTACCATCCCTACAAAACAACCCAATTACGAGTGGCAAAATGCCCATGGGATTCCAAATGTATACTAACTGGAAACCAATCGGTTTCATATTGGACTGTATGGACCTCTATAGAATTTTGTTAATTTTGAAGTAGAATTATAAAAAATATAAAATTTTATTATTCTTTATAATTTATTGCTTTTCCAAATGTGAATATATGACATGGACCTGGGAAGATGAGTAATAGAATTTATTACAAGTTTCAGGAAGACTCAGTGAAGCAGAATTGATTTTAAAGTTTAACACACTTTTTTACCTTAACATTTTACAACTTGAATTCTCAAGTTCAAATAGTGACATAAAAAATTATAAATTCAATTCTAAGATTTAGAAATCTAAACTTAATTTTAGGATTACAATGTAAAAAAAAACTAAGAAAAATGTACAATAAAAAAAAAACTTTAAAAAATTAAAATAATAATTTTAGAATATAAAAAAAAAATCCAGTCATTGTATTAAAAAACATTGACTTTGGACAGAAAAACAAGATAAAAGAGCCAAAAATAATCTCATCAACATATTGAGTTCATGAAACAGCTTGTTATTAAACCTTCTTCACCACATCACACTTATTTTCAACCAGCATCTCAAAATTTTATGATAACGACTAAAGCAAAGAGTGCATGCAACATGGTAAGAAAATGCTTTCACACCATCCTTCATATCTAAACATGTTCATACCCATTTAATAAAACCAGTAAAAAAAAAAGTATAAAAAAAACCTGTGAAACTAAACCTGTCACACTATTTTAAATAGTCTTTCACATAAAATCAAATTGTCTCAGGGGTTACCGGTACTTGCTTAGAAATCATAGCATATATTAATCTTAATCTAAATACATAAAAACGTGCAATCCGCCATAAAACTTTTGATTGTTTAGGCCCAGAGATACGAAATTTGATCAGTAGATTTTACCAAGATTTTTTTAATCCAACGTAGCTGTTTACGACTCTACTAATGTAAATTTAGAAGATTTCACTTTAGGTCTAACTAATGATAGGACAAAAAAAATTGGGTTTTCGTCAATGTGGGGTAAATTTGTATCAGAGAAACATTGAAGGCTAAAATGTGTGTGGAGAAAAAGGCTGTACAGATGTGTATTTTAAAACAAATTCCAGAATGAGACTTATGTAAATTTAAAAGATATGGTTTTAGATATAACCAATGATACGTAGGACAGAAGGTATTGGCTTTTGGTCTATGTGGGGCAACTTTGTATCCGAGAAACATTGAAGGCTAAAAATTTGTGTGGAGAAAGTGGGTATATAGATGTGCAATTTAAAGCAAATTCCAGTACAAAACTAATGTAGATTTAGAAAATAGGGTTTGGGGTCTAACCAATGATATGACAGAAGGTATTGGCTTTTGGTCTATATGGGGTAACTTTGTATCCGAGAAACATTTAAGGCTGAGAATTTATATAAAGAAAGAGGATACAAAGATGTGTACATTAAACAAATTCCAGTAAAAGACTAATGATAGTATAGAAGATATGGATTTGGGTCTAGGGAAGCACCATGTTGGTTTAGAAGGTGTTTGGTCTCTGTCATGCAACTTCAAATATAATAAATATTTAAGGCCGGTAGAGAAACTAGTATACAATAGAAGCTTATGCTAAAAAAAAAAAAATGTTTGTAGTTCAGTGAAATAATTCTTTTAATACACTATTAATAGACATATTGATAACACCTTTCCTTTAATATACCAGAAATGGCCCAGGCTGATGAATAAAGCAGGTTAATATACACAATTTGAATGATACAACTCTACACAAAATGAAAACTATATCCTCTATAGAGGGTAATCCCCATGTAAAGTTTGTTGTTGTCTTATATTACACAAATTACGTGATAAATAAATTCATTTTATCTAAACTGAATTAAAAAAAAATCGATAACAAAAAAATTAAATAAACCGTACTCTTTACTCGTAATTACCCACCAAAAGAGAAAACACGGCGAACATCTAAAAAAAAATAAAAACGATTCAATACATCATAGAGGATTTATTAAATCGTTTTTAGTTTTCAATTAAATAATTATAGCATAGATAAAGTTTTAAAAAACTTTGATTTCAATTTAAGTTGATAGGCTTCCTAACTCAATACAGATATCATTCCTAATCCAATGTCAAAGGAAAAGCAGAAAAATTCTTCTTTTTTAATACTCCTAACGGCAAACCACATAAAAACATGGTCTGCTTCTACCATCAATTCTTGCAGTGCTATTTTCTAAAAGATGCCAAAAAATCCAAGCATACAACCATCTCAGTTTCCATAGTAACAGAGACGCAGCCTCCAATTACCCCACCTAGCAACCACAAAATGTTGGAAGAGTCCACTAGAGGGAGAAGAAAATTGTGAACAGGATATTCTAATAGTGCCAACACGTCACCTTGCCTAAATGTCATCTTTCTTGTCTGTAGAGTGACAAGGCTCCATTAAAGAAACCATTATTTTCTTACTTACTACAATCACATTGATATGCCTCAGTCACAAATTTTTTTTTTTTTTTTGTTTGAAGTCGTAAACAGCGTGTCGGTTATTTGTTTGAGAGATTGTGGTGGTACACATTGAAATTGGAGGGCAAAATAATGTGTACAGATTTATAAATTTTTTTGTTTTTAGAGGTGGTTCTTCTAATGATTTTGTTAAGCGATGTAATTAGTTTAAAGGGCTACTAAAGTGAAACTATCTTACAGAGAAAAAAAATTTATATTCAATTAGTACCCACTTGGCTTTTTCAAAATACATTTTAAAGGTAAAACAAATCAGGCTGCACGCTATAAATTCACGAATTGTATGAAAGGAAAGATACCCCAACAAAATACGTATAAGTCTAAAATATTTTGTGGATAAAGAGGAAGTAACAGTATGAATTTTAAAAATAACAGACCAATCTCCATGTAATAAGTTTATAAGATATAACCTATAAATAGTGTTTGTATGTGAAAATTCCTAGCCATGCAGTTTTAGATTTATGGCTTCAAAGTTGTGGAAGCAAACCAACAGCTCGGACCAATATGAAGTGGAATAAGATTTTTTTCCAAAAAAAAGTGGTTTAAACATCAAAAAAATCAAAAGTGCTAAAAAATTAAAATTTTCCAGAATTTTTCTACGAAATGAGTGCTTCACGGCAAAACATAATTATCTAGATAAAAGAGTCAAAAATTCTGATTAGTAAATGAAAAGTTCTGCTTCAATTACTGTACACACTTTAAAAATCGTTGTGTTTAAACAACATATCTTAAACTTAATTCAACCGAAATTTAATTGATTTAAATTTAAAAATGTTTTGTTGCAAACGCAACCAAAGATGGATTTTTTAAGTGCACCTTATTTAGTTAACAGACTTTTCAAAAAAGCCCATTTTTCAATTACTCTTCATACAAGATTTACAACCGGCAAAGTTGCACCTGTGAAAACATAGTTTTTAAATCTATCTTTAAGTCTCTACTGCAGTAACCAGTAATTAGAAACCACCAAATGATTTTATTAGATCCTATACTGACAACAAAACCACACGTGTTATTGTTCTGTAATTCTTAGAACTATACAAACATTGGGGGGGGTGCCACTATAAATATAAATATTGGGGGTGAAAGACGGTAAAAAGTTCTACCTTTTCTTCCATTGCACTTACATCCGTGAGCGCCTACATTTTTTACAACTTAATCCCAAAGTTACGAGTCTGAATTTCGGGTTTTAGCAATTCCCAAATCTGAGTGTAACGTGTTGTGCGACGCTATAATACAGCATTGTTACGGTTGGGGCAACTATCGGCGGCTCATACCGTCGTATAACACGTCATCACTAAATCTGGCAATTGTTAAAACCCGAAATTCAGACTCGTAACTTTAGGATTAAATTGTAAAAAATGTAGGCGCTCACGGATGTAGGTGCAATGGAAGAAAAGGTAGAACTTTTTACCATCTTTCACCCCCAATGCTGAAACCCCCTTTAATGCTGAAATCCTTATTGTAAGACATCATAAAAATGATCCAAAAACATAAAAAGTCAAGTTTACATTACCTTAACACTTTATTCTATCGATTTTAAAGGCAAAAAGTGAGCAAAAAAACCTCTATTTTGGCATGCCTAGTTAGTGTGCACTGTGAATTACATTTTCTCAGCTTCTTAATTGCCCTAATTACAATCAGAGAGAGTTGAATCGACAAAGTTATATTGAAAGTGCTGACTTGCCACAGCAAAAGAACCCAAAGAATGCAGCAAGCTGATTGCTCAGTCAGACCGCACACTCTTCATTACTTGTAGTGAGCCGCCAAGTAAAGAAACTGTTCAATTCAACTACCAGAGCCTTTAAGGTGACAACATCATACCCGACTGGTGACATATTGGCGACAAAGTGTGAGACGGACTACCAATTCACATACAGGCAAGTAAAAGTCGACGTGAATGCAAACAAATTGCAATTATGTGTACCTCTTGCCCTCCTGAGAAAATGGCAAGCAAAAGCGACATGTTCTTCCTTCCTTTTGTATTTTGTTGGAAAAAGAATGAAATGTTCTTTTCGCATTACATTATGGTGGGAGGGCCACTTTGAAGGAAAAGTTTCCACGCATTGTTTGCATTCTCTTGCTTTCATGAAGGTTCTGATAACAAGAAAGTATGTTGAAAACTTACTATTTCACAACTATTTGGTAGGGACATAAAATAATTTGAAATGTTGACCCAGGGCATCATAAACGTTTCGTGAGTTTAGGTTCAAGCGTAACTTAAACAAGCACTTATGTTTTATGTTAGAAACTGCTAAACAATTTAAGAATGCTACATAATTATTGGTATTTGTGACGTCATTACGTAAAACGTACAGAAATTCGTACAAGCAAGATTGATGGCCCATAGTTTTCAAAATAAATTCACTTTTAGCCATCAAAAAATCATTTTCTTAGAGAAAAATTAACTTATGTTGTGCCTATGCTTGTAATCGTCAAATAAATAAACTCAAGAGTAATGAAGTTTTTGCTATAAACGAGTACTCTTGATAAAATGAAAAAATGTGTCCTAACTTTTTATAAACCCATAAAAATGCTTACAAACTTTATAAAATATTTATAACTTGCCACTGGTACCACTATAAATAGTAACGGATCCACATAAGTCACATTTTCATATTTACAAACATTATTATTACAAATTTTTGAATTAAGGCAACACTTTGAATCAGTCCCCCATCAAAAAATTTAATTTTTTAAAAAATCGTCTAAATACGTACGCAATACTTAAATTTCTTAATTTTGAACAGTAATTTAGTTTAAAACGAAAACATTCCATCACGTGATCTAAACCGACCAATGGGATCGATTTCTCTGGCCCAGCCAGATCATAACAATTGATCCCATTGGTTGGTTTAGATCACGTGATGGAATGTTTTCGTTTTAAACTAAATTATTGTTCAAAATTAAGAAATTTAAGTATTGCATACCTATTTAGACGATTGCAATCTTTTATTTAAACCCAACTTGTCTTTTGGGTTGAGTGTCCCTTTAACATCAAATAAGTAGACCTCTTAAAAATTATTTAAAATAGGATTGAATAAGGTTGGCCTATAAACCATTCAATTTCACATTTGGTTTGTGTTCTGGATGGGGCAAATATTCCCAGAAAATTGGAGAAGACATTTAGAGTTATAGTATTGGAGTTGCAGCATTTCAGTAACATAGGCCGAGGAACAACTTTAAATTTAACAGTCTTAAATTATAGAGTGAAGCAGTTTGGGTTTTAATCTTACAACTTCTATTAAACTGTATTGATAGTACTTAGGTCAAAGATTAATGACTGCTTCTGACAGACTACAACATCTTGAATCTTCTCGTATGACCTAGAGGCAATTTTGAAAGTTAATTAATGACTCGATCATTAAGTTGCTACTAACCCGTAATCGTCCTTCCATTTCTTATAATTATCAGCCACTTATAATTCGAGTCAATTCAAAAGAGGTTATTAAACTAAAAGCTCCAAGAACTGTCATCTACCACTTGTCTTGAAGAGATATCCTCACCTCCACAAGTTTCATATAAAATCTTACCAGCTCCACAATTTTTTCCACTTCATCTCCCTTCCAATCTTTTCTTTTGTGCACTTTTTTTTGGTGAAAGGTCGTTAACTCTATCCTGAATTTATTGCATTTAGCTTACAACCATTTTATCTGTTTTTTTTAGGTCTTCAATTCTTTTGAATACTCTAAATGGAAAAGAGATTTGCACTTTTTCCTTGGTAGTATTATCAGACAAATGTGTTATTTTTTTAAGAATTAATTTCATTTAGTCTTTCTGTTAATGTTATTTTTTCATTTAGACCAACTTTATTTTAGTCAACTCATGGATCGAATTTAGAAGCCTTACAGATTCAAAATTCCATAAGCTAATATTAAAATTGCTTCTAGAGCAATATAGCTTTTATCTTTTTTAAGAGTGTAATATTACACTGTTAAAAAAGATTTTAAAAAACATTCCCATTTACTGCTATAAAATGAAGATCAAAATGTGGTCAGGGTAAAACAAAGTTAAAATGTAATTTGCAGCCATTTTGTAATTACTCTTATAAAAGGGTGTGCCTTAGAACTAAAGCGCAATAATGCAATTAGAGTGAGAATTATAGGGCACATTTTCTAAATGAAATATTTTCAGTTTTATTTGTGCACTGTGTACATAAATTACCATTACGTTACAAGCACAGAAAACATTAGTGATTGCCATTATAATTATGGCTTCCTCGGCAGCAAAGGGGGCAGCATTGTGGTTTGTATACAAAACTGGATGTAGGTGCGCAAGCGCAACTGAGCATTGGGTACAATAATGCTTTGAAATGTGTTGGGAGTAGAAGCCAAAATCAGAGGAAAAAATGGACAGAATAACAGGCCTTTTCTTTGAGTGACAAATTGCCCTAAATTACCTTAAATTGCCTGTAAATTCTATTATACAGTCACAAAATGTACAGCAATGGGCTAAAAGCCAATACTAAATATAATTAATTGAATCAATACAAAATGTTTAAATTAACTTTTTAATACGGTCTTAATATTGAAGAAGAAGAATAAGGCTAATATTGAATTCAGTATTTAAAAAGATTGGGAATGGCAAAAATTATAAAATGCCAAGACAAGTTTTTTCTCATTTCAACGATGACAATGCATTTGAAATGCCATAAAGTGGGCAAGTAAAGTAAGACACGTTTGAAATCGAGATTGTCACAGGTTAAAAGCATCACATATGTTTTGTGAATCTTTCATGCATCAACAAAACTAAACGGTTAACACGGAAATTGACCAGATGCACTCTAAAAAATGTACAGTTTAAAGATGTAACTGCTTGTCCAAAATTTTGTACAGGAATTAGGTGTAATTGATGAACAAATTCGGGTGATAAAATCTTACACTTTTACATTCTCATTTTTTTACACTGAGCATGAAAGCTTAACAGACACGCTTGGTGTTGAGCAGAAATACACCCCAAAATGAATGTTGCATTTATATAATCTGTGTACAAAACCCAAAAGCCCATAGATGTATAGCAAGGAACACCCTTTAGGCCTCCTCGTCCATCTCAGAAAATGAAAATGACGAGTGAGCCTCCACGGCGCCGTACGCCCGTAACAGCTAAGGTCACACACGGTGAAAACATGTCAAACTAAACAGGCTATACCCAATAAAATACTATTAGCCTAATTCTAATTACAGTTATGAACATAACTTCATGTCACAGAAAAATAAATGAAAAAAGTAAATTGAAATTGAAGGGTAAAAGAAAAAAGATTGACTTTTATGTAAATTTCATGAATAGGTTATGAGAAATGAAAAGAACTTTCAATAAAATCTTTTCAACAACCCCTTTGGCTATTTAAATAAAAGACTTTAAAAGTTTTCCCAAAGATTTGTCCAATAATAGTTCAACATGCAATCTCTCAATCTCTACAGTCAATATCTGCAGTTTACAATTACAATTTTTTATTGTGATGGTACTGAAATCACAGACAGTTTGCACATGCAAATTCTCTAAATTGGTTGATGATAGTGCATTCATAATAAAACAAGAATGACTCAATTTTTACTTGCATCAACTCTCATTTGACTTGCAAATTGTTTTAAAACTGTTTGCACTAATTTGTTTGAATGAGAACTGGTAAAAATGGTCAATTCTATAAAACAATTCTATAAAATTTTATCAAACTTTAAAATTATTAAAGTCACTAACAGCAAAGTTTTAAACCCTAAAAAAAGAAAAAAAAAACTCTTGTTGAACAGCAGATTTAAGCCTTGTACTCGAACCTTAAGAGTAATGGAACATCAAACTGTCTTTTTCTTTTGCCTCCTTTCTTTTCTTCTATCATCCCTACAAATCATGTCAGGTTTTGACAGGCAACATGATTTACAACTATGTCAACACTAACAGGATGAAGGCGAGGAATAAATGCGAAGTCTTTTCTCATCCTCAAAAACTGCAATGTAATGGATGACCACAAGTTTCATCAGGCAATTTCAGCTCATTAAGCCTGAATTTTAGTTCTGATAAAACATGTAGCAGTCATTTATTACGCAATAGTCTTATCTGGCTAATAACAATTTTAAAGTTACATTGCTCACAAGTAGGCTGTATAAGGAGATCCTGAAACACTTTATTTGTAAATGATAAACTTTACTGTAACTGCGACAAAAAGTTAAAATGACATAAAAAAGGTTTTTTTTAGCCTATCCCTATTTTGGCACTTTTAGGAGTTCAGCAACACCCAAGATGTTACAAAACAAGGGTGAATGAGAGCACGTATTTTGGATTACACCAAAACAACTTCACATATGTCCTACAGTTAAAGGTGTTTGTGAAAACGCTATCTATTAATCTCAGAAAGATGTATTTTCAAGATGTAAGAGTATAGCATTTTAGTTCTTTAATGATAAAATGTGCCAAAAGTAGGTATAGCCACACAGGGTAGTTTAAATCTTACTTTATATTCGATATATTTAAGATATGACAAAAGTTTGTTAAGACTAAAAGCTGGTTTCAATGAAAATTGGCTTCATTTCATATAAAATGAAAACTGGCATTAGCTTTTGCTTTAGTATTTGCTCTCTATTGGATTGCTGAACATGCATTCTGTAATCTAAATTGCACAATGGCAATACCTATGTAAAATTATTGACAAATTGTCAAGCAAATAAAATGTATTGCACTGAGAATTGGTGGAGAGTTTAATACAAACAATTTTCAAAAGCCCTGATTATATGAATTAAACAATATTTCATCCAAATTGACACATTTAAAGGTGTACCCAAAGATGTTTCTATTCCAATACACCAATGGATACCCCCTTACTGGCATCAGTTTGGGGACAAATAAAAAACGTACAAACAATAAGCAACATATTAACACCTACATTTCTAAGAGTGTACCAATGCAAATTAAGTCAACTTTAATTCAATCAGTAAAACCGTCTTAAGAACTATCTACCCTACATCTATCATATTTTTTATCTTTGAAGACCAAAATTTAAAATACCTAACTGCACAGAATTCAAAAATACGCATTCATATTACATTTTTCAAAACCAGATATGAGAAATTCAAAAAAATTTCTTTTCCTCTCATTGATTAACTGCCTGCATAGTCCTCAATTCAAAGTCAGTGATGAAAAGAAAAAGATTGGCTAGAGAAAGAAAGTGTACCACCACCATACAACAAATATCAGAAAGCAGTCATTCAGATTTGGCCCTGCCCTTAATACTCAGCCAGCACAGGAAACCTCTGCCATTGACTAGAACATCTTTCAAAAGAAAGTTTAAAGACTTTTAAAAATTGACTACACCAATTAACTTGCTGTTTATGGAATCTTAAACCTCAATTATTATGAAATAAATAACATGCAACAGAAAGGCATTTTCTATAGAGCTAGGTGATGAAAAAGCAGTTCTTTAAACACACAAGAATCACTTTAATTCAATCTGTTTGTAGTAATATAGATCCCAATGGAGTATGTCTCCATTAACTTATAATTAACCTTTGGTAATTACTCTCAACACAGATTTGCCAAAATGAAATGGATGACAGTTTGCTATGGCAGATAAAGATCAATCTCAATTTACAATTACAGTTTTCATTTTCACACTTTTTTGGAATAAAATTAATTGGTTGTTTATGCATACAGTGTTTAAAAAAAAAGTTTTCTTTTTTGAATTGCATTATTTTAAAAGATTTAATAGGGAGTTTGCGCAACTTGACTTGTATAAGTACACTTGACTTGTATACCTTATGACGATTTTCGGCATGCTTAGCAAACAAATCTTTGGCCTAACTCCGGTTCTGCAAATTTAACTTTCAAGTCTCATTTCCGAACGCATTGGAAGTAAGCTTAGACACCTTAGCAGCCACACATTATTAATCGCCTTAATGTTGCGCGAATCTCATTATGGGCGTTTCCAAAGGCTTTTTGGGAGAAGCCAATGGAAATTCCTTTTTTTTAAAAAGTTATTTTGTCATTTTTATATTTGTGGGGTCTACACAGACTTGATATGAGCTGGCGTCATTATGTCAAATTTTCTTCTTAGTTTTATAAAATTTGAATTTACATGTTGGTGTCTATTATGACTGAACTTGCCTTCTATTGCATCAGATTATTTTGATATGCAAAATCAATTGTCATAGAATTGATTGTCCCTTTAAATGCAAACGATCAAGCACCACCTTTAAGAAAATCTTCAGACTAAAGTCATAACCAATAAAAACCACACTTGTTTATAATTAAGAATCAAACTGAACCTTATAGATATAAAAAGAATTAGCAATGGCCTAATTCCAAATTACAGGAGGTAGACTAATACCCTGTCATTTCTGCTTTGTTTACTCTACCGAGTTCTACTTTTTAGTGAATCGGACTTCTTTCTTGCACATATCCTGCTGAAGTCTTAACCTTACTACTAGAGTTCTTCCGCCTTACACGCAATAATCTTTATAATTTCTTTTTCTTTCTATGGCTCATTGATTAAATGCACAAAAAATAGAATGGAAAAAAGAAAAAGATCATTCGTTTCTTCTATATTTCTAGACAGTGCAAATGCATCAGATGTTGATGCACTTATTAAAGGCGGTTTCTTTTCTTCAAATTTCGTTACAAATTATTCTCTTCCATTGATTTAGAAATGTGAAAACGTCTGTCAAATGAGGTGACATTTCTGTTTTTCAGTGTAATAACCGTCAAGTCAGCTGCGACAACATAAGCTCCATTTTGTATTGGTGGATAATGAGTTTGAGTTCCTGAGCAGCATTTGGTATACCTTTTTATTATTAATGTTATGGCAATTTCTTAAATCAAAAATAGGTATTTTTTATATTGGGAGATTCAAAAGGCGCATTTAGAAGTGTTAAAAACAGGTACAATTTGTTAGCTTTTCTTGCAGATGCAGCACTTCTGCACTTGCATTCATTTGCATGAATATAAATTCTTATAAATGTAAGGGGGAAAATACGAATGGTGACAGGATTATAAATATTAAGCTTGAGAGGTGCTTGTAGATAAAGGTTAACTTGTAGAATGCACCATGGGGGAATTTCTCAAATGCCAAGTTCCTTTGAAAAGAGTAAATTTGGCATTGGGTCTAATAAATTAAAGATTGTTTTGGAAGTTTGTTAGAAGGAAAAAAAGAAAAAGTAGCAGCCGTTTTTGTAGTCATTAATAAACATGATTAAACATTGTTAATGTTAATGTTGGTGATTTGAATAGCAGTGAAGCTTTGTACATCTTGTGGTATTATGTGCATGAGTGTGGATCTTCTCTGCAGTTTAAGTGGATAGAAGAGAAAAAGATTTCAAATGATTATGTGTAATAAATTAAGAACCGAAGGTTGAAAGCTGGACAAAGATGACAACTCTTTTAAGAAAATGTTCTTTCTAGGGATATTCCTAGAAAACCTCTTAAAAACCAAAAGTACGAAACTTATAAATCTGTTCTTAATTGTATATAGAATTTATGTAAAATATTATTCTAAAAATCTTTTGATTTACACTTATTGATTTTGAATTGATTTGTACATGTAGCGTATATAGGGTTACTCTAAAGTCTGTTTCCACCCTGTAATAGCATGTTAACAATCGGAGGTTGCTTAATCCCAGTAAATAGACTGAATAGGAAAGCCGGTTGGGGGTCATACAATGATGATCTTAACTTAACCTCAAAGGTCATTTTCAACATTATTTAATAAATATCTGGGTAGCTAGCCAAGCTTATACATGAGATGTAACAAAATTGTCAATTGGAAAGTTGGAGCAATTTCAAATTAGTCTGAATGTACTAAAAAATATCACACTAAAAAGTAAACAGGTGCGCAAACGCAATGCATGGAAATTGTTTTAATAATCACCTTTATTGATTTTGTAAACCTCGATCAAAACCGATAACTCAACAAATCTTTTCTTAATCTTCATTACTAAACTTCCCTTAAAAAAAAAAAAAAACTTATATACGAGCCCAATTCACCATTCAGTAATGTCAAAATGAAGAAACCAAATAAAAAGAAAATTCAAGACAATCCAAAGGAAACGGGAATTTTGAGATCTGAACCTGAACTATGAGATGCCGAGGGATTTAAAGTATGCATACCAAGATAGCTATTCAAACAGGAGGTGACCAGTGCACAGGTGATAATGAACCCATAGCAAACAAGGCAAATTCTCCAGAGGCTGTCCAATCGATAGAAGCTCAGTTCACTTTCCAGTCTGAGGGAAGTGAGTTTTATGCGAATAGTTCAATTAATTTTCTTTAATGTTTTCGACTATAAAATTCTTTTTCATATTCAAAAATCAAAATTATCTCATCTGTGACATTATAATCTTGAAGAAATGACTCGATGTGTTTGTGGCAATTCCAACCCAACCTTCAACAATCTCAAATATTTTTTTTTAATTTCTTTACCCAAAAATACGTTTTATCAGTTTTTATGATGCCATCACCTTTATGCAATAAAATGAAAACAAATGGAAAGTAATTTAAATTCTATTTTACCTACTCTAACAAATCTTTGAGATTTGCTATGAGGTATTTCATTGAATTTTTTTCTTTACGGGGAAATTTCACTTGCAACGATTTGTCTGATACAGTTGCGCCTGTAATTAATCTACATCCATTAGATTTTGTCAATAAAAGAGCAAAGTCATTAAATCTTGTCAGTGACAGAGAGGTTTGATGATGTTGTTTGTGCCCATCATTGTGTGTTACTTCGTTGCATTAAGAAAAGTTGAATGGTTTTGAAAACATCTATAAAAAGCAGATTCTAGAATCGTAATATGTGATTTTAGGAGTTGATAGTGCACTTATATGCTTTTTCATTTATAACGAGGTCATGCTGAAGACTAAATGATGTTCTAATTGGGTTAAAACAAAACCTGGGGATCGGAAGTCCATTGGACATGTACATACAGAATATAGCAAACATTTCTAGCAGAAAATTTGCTATTAGTTTTTAAAGTTTGTTGGAAACAAATGCTATCTACCCTTTGAAAATGATGTTTGTATGAAAGGCGATCATGTATATAACATATGATGCACACAAACACCCGTAATGGTGCAAATAGACAACCTAAAGGATATATTTAGGGTGTAAACGTACACCCTAGATTGGATCAACGCACCGCTTAATGGCGTAATTGTGGAGATATTTTTTTCTTATTTTGGTTTCATGAAATATTGTTTATGACGTCATGGACACCATAATGCCGATTCAGCCATTCAGCGTCAGAGATTATCTCGAGAAGTTCGAGATTTACTGACGCCATTATTGTTTGTTTCGTGTAGAACTGTCGCCAACACAAGTGACATTGCAAACAAATAATTAAGCTATTAAGCAGCCAAGAGCTTAAAATGACTTTACATGTATAAGGATATTAAACATAAATGCATGAAAAGTGTGGCCAGTTATTGTTTAGCTTCAAATTGGATGCATTTACCCTCCATTGACTTTTCAGTCATTTCAGTTAGCCATAAGTTTGGGTGTCTAGCACTCTACAAAAGGGTGTTGAAACTGGATGCCTTTTTGGCTTTTATTTTGATATCCTCGAGGTGCATGCAAGCTTTGTACATCATTTGCATTTCTCGGATAACATTCAACACTCAAAAGGTATTCGATGTTCAAGGGCCTTTGTACCACAAGTGCAATGTCAGTTTGCACCTTCCAGATGACAGCACCATTTTTACACCCTAAATACATTCTAGAGATTTAGTACCAAACGATTTTTTTGTTCATTTATTAAGGACCATCATAACCATTAAAGATACGCTCATTTTTAAAATAGGCATTGTAGAGTATATCTTTATAGATCTGTAACATCAACAATCGTAGGAAATAACATGATTCCCACAAGAGTTTATTCAATGCCTTTTATTTTGTCAATTTTGAGCCCAGTTGCCGGAAAAATAATCTTGGCTTGTATACGAAGGAAATTGTCGGTTACAAAAGCAGCGGAAGTTTTATCTTATACTGGGAAATCTTGTTGCTAGGCAATACGTGAATAAGGATTAGAAAAGAAATCATAAGATTTTTCCACTTTTGTGCCAAGTTTCTCTTTACGAAAACTTGACAGTAGAGTGTAACTTGGTTGGATGAAGTCTCTCTGGAAGTTCATTTCCAGTTGCGAGCTGCAGTCATTGTCCCTCATGGCACTATCAGAGTTTGCAGTATTCGCTGACAGTTCTTTCTTCAAATTCAATTGACTGTGAAGTCTTGTCTACCGAGTAATTCACTTACTGTTTGTCAGATGGGTTTATAATAGGGAGTGGAAGTAGTAGAACTGGTCCATGTTTGCACTTTAAATTACTCTTGTTACAAAATTATTGAATTTTAATTTGTTGGGCAATTAAAGGCATAATCATTACTCTTTTATGCTGGCCATGACATTAAGCTTTATTTCTATATCTGTTAACATTTTTAGTAATTTTTTAGTTTAAAAAATTTTGATTAGTATTTAGTTGTATAATAATAATTAAACACATTGATATATTAAACCAATTACACCATAACAGAAAAGTTACGAATTCAAATAGAATGTACCACAACCACTGCACTGACAAGGAAATTCAAAGAAATAAGCTTTTATTACTTTTTTGAGAGCAAAAACTAAAACAGATTGACAACTTTTAAATACGTCTTTTTTAACAGCTGATTATTAAAAGAAGCCAATCTAAGGGAAAAGTAAGTTTTTAAGAGTGGTTTTGTCACGCACTTGGCTCGTCATCACTCACGCTCGACACTTTAATATCCTGTTATGCCAACAACTGCCACTTGCATTTGGACTTGCTGACAGGTTGTTAAAGTAAGCGGAAATATAGGTGATAATATTAAACTGGCTTATAATTTTTTCCTGAAAATTGGTGATTGCCAACTTTTTAAAAGTGAAGGATTGCTATTTTCGTGTAAAGTTATATTGCACTTCGGCGTTAATGTTTTTTTACGTTTAAAGGAACTTTACATAAACGCTAGTTAGTTTAACAAAAGAAATATCCTCACATTCTTTCCCTTGTTGATGCACGTCAACAAGGGTACAAAGTTAAACAGGTATTTGATTGTACAACTCAGATTTTCCTATCTCGCCCTCCATGTTTTCGAATGATTTGGGTTGTTTCATCTATGAAATGGTCTAGAATTTTATAGATATTCTTATTGCCATAATGTTTTGAAAGAGTTTGTTTCTTTGGAACCATGTTCTTGTTAGGGTTTGTTGCCTGAGTTGAAGTCTCTTGTCTATCAAAAAGTTGACAGGTGTCAATGCATCGTCATCTCTATCTTCATACACTTATGCAAGAAATCGAGTGTTTACCATTGCTTTAACATCAACTAACAGTTTCGCCATCTGAAGGTTGCTGATCTCAGCATTTCATAGTGTTTTTTTCTGATGCAGCACTTAACTGTCTGGACCACATGCTCCCACAAGTCACTCCACCATGCTGCTTGTTCTACAATAAACGTCCATTGTATGCTTTTCAGGCAAAAAAAATTTGCATTTCTTATCGTATCATTCTCATTAATTTTCTCACGCTTTAAAGGTTCTGGTATTGTCAGACAGTATTTTTTGAGATTCCTCTTATGTCCAAAAACCGTTGCGAGGCTTGAATTAGGATATGGAGCCATGTCTAACACTAGCTGTAAGTATACAGCTCGTTCCGTGTTACAGGTAAATAGTGCTACGTATGCCTGAACCCTTTAATCGCAATGTCAATTCGTCGTGCAAAGTCAATTCGTGATTGTTATTCTCTATAAGAAATTGTTGCTTCTATTTGTTATCCCATTTTGCTTTTTAACTTTTCACGCACAAATTGATTAGTTTCCTAATTTATAGTCGTAATTCTGATGTCATCTTCATTCCCATGTAATATAATATAAGCCTACATGTGTAATTCTTATGAATAGAATTGTGAATTTGTCCTCTCTGCAATGTAATTGAATTCTTCTATCTATTAGGTGTGCATATTGGAGTCATCCTTCTATCTGTGGTATTCCCTTTGCATCTAAGTATAGGTTTACTTTTTGTTAGTTGACAAATTTGATAAGGTCCTGTTGTTTCGGTGTTGTCATTACGTGAGGTTAATGGGTACCCTGTCAAGACTGTCAAGACCTTAAATGTTGGTTGCAGGTTTATAAATTCGAATTTGGACCACTGTTTTTATGAATGCGTAATCACATTGCTAGAATGATTATTCAATACTTATCATTATTTCCTAATTGCTTTTATCAGTATACAACCAATATTCCTTCAACTAAAATTGAGTCGATTGATTTTGTTTGCTTAATCAGATTGCCTATGCTTGTTAACTCTTTAGCACGTAATCCAAAAAGCAATTACGAAGAAAAGCAATTAACAGTTGTGTTTCTGTGGGCAGAACAGTTATTCAATTTGTGAAAATAATTATGCCGTCTAGGCTGCACTGCATTTAAGATGAAATTAACGGCTCAGCAATAAGGCCGGAGTAAAACGGGATATGATTTAGGTTCATCTCATGAAATATGTTCCTTCATTCTTGGAAATTAAAAAAAATTTATTGGGCATAAAATGGTTGGCTCAGCAAAATGTAAGTCGCACTTTCATTTGACTTAAGAGTTTTCTGCTTAAAGTTAGGAAACATTAGGTAAGATGCATTGAAGATGCCACCTCCTTTTGCGAAGGTTTTTAATTTAAGTGAATGCTAAAAATTTGATTATAGAAGTTAAACATTGAATGAGAATACCGATATAGGTATGTTGGCTATATAGGTAAATAAGTGGTATTAAAATTTATATTGCTAGAGATACCATTTGCCTTAAAGAAACTCAAATCGAGGGTCTATCTTTTGAGACGAATATTGGAGGTGAACGATAAAGTTACCGTATACTTTTTTTCCATTCACTTCATTATGTGAAAATAGTACCACCAACTGATGACCGATTGTTGCTTGGCAAGCAAATGGCCGACTCAATAACTGCCACTGCTGACACCTCAGTTTTGTTGGTCACCAGTTGGCTACACAATTTTCAAATCCTTAAACTACCGCCCGAACGAGAACGATAACTTTGGGAATTTGTTTAAGATAACGTAAACTCATAAAGAATGACGTGAATGGATAAAGAAATATAACTTTTTTTATTTTGTCCTTCAACTCCAAAATTTGTCTCGGAAGCTGCACTCTTACTTTAACAACATCTAAGTAAATTGAATTCTATACTAACAGCATTATTAAACCAAGGCTTCTTAACAACTTCTGTTTATGATATTAGTCACACTAGATAAAATTTACATTCAATGTGAGATCTGGTTTTGCATTTTGGCAATTGCTAAAATGGTTTTGGAAATAATGTTGCCAACAATTCCTACACTGTGGCGCATGGACAATAGCTGTTATCGGACATCTTCGTACCCTCTATGTGGCCAACAAGTATTTTCAGCTTTTTCCACATCACACCCTAGTTTTGGCAACGTTGAAATTTCAAACAACGGGAATAGAAAACTCATGAAATCAGGAATTAATTGTGCACAAACAAGTTTTTAAATCTTACACTTCCAATATTTGATTATTTGTAAGACCTTTAATTTAACCATTCAATAACAAAAGTTTGTTTGTTTATCAATTACAAATTGAATTTTTAACTATTCAAATACATCAACATAAAACGCCAGTTAAACTTCTTGTCACACATTGTTCCCTTTTGCTAAACAACTGAATAGAAATTGGGTAAAGACCACTTAAAACAAGAGACATTTTATTGAAAATGTCATGAAAGGTTAAGTTTTACCTTCATTCTTGTACAGTTTAATCTCTCTTTATATATGAAAAGCTCTTAATTTCCCTTGGGTGCCCTTAGTGATTTTTTCTTCTTTGCACAATGCCTGTGCTTGACAGTAGTAAGCTGATGTTTGAGGAGCTTTTAAGCCTCATCACTTTTACAGGTTCTTCAACTGGAATAGTGTACACACAAGAAAAATTAGAAATCATAAAAAAATGTTGAATGTTTTACCATAGGTTTACATTTTTTTATATTGTTTTAAAGGGTTTAAAAGTTCTTATGGTTATTTTATACATTTGAAACCTCATTATTAATTTTTTTGTATGGTTCTTTCTTTTTTTTTAAATTACAAACTTGTTTCTCTGATGTGGCAAACCTGGAGGTTATAAATGGAAATTAAAATGTGTTTTTATGTACTGAATTTTAAAGCGTTGTTTTAGATCGTGAGAAATAATTGGTTAGACGAATGAAAAAGAAAATGGATAAAAAAGTCTTGTCATTACAAAATAAATCTTGGTTTGTAATATTACCGAGTTTGCGGACATGTACTTCTGAGTTATGATTTCGCCTTTTACGCTCTTACAATCGTAACATAAAATCGTAA
>JAQGAS010000405.1:0-53377 GCA_034686365.1 Pachymerium ferrugineum | reverse complement strand
GTGACGAGTTAGCAATAGTAGTAGGCGAGAAAGCAATGGTAGTTGTTCTGGATATAACCGCACTCCAATGGCCGTACAAAATGGCGCAGTTGCTGCCGACTGGTGACAAACGATTGGAAAATATATCACGGCGTTCGATTGTAGACTCCTGGTCACATTTTTGCCTCTAAGTAAAAGTTTTTGGATCTCTGAAAATAAAAATTCGTCAGTGAAAATAATAGTACCGCGCAGAGATGGCTTAATTTAGTACCTCAAAATAAATAGTTTAACCATCCTCTCTTAGTTCATTTAAATATTTCTGCGGCAGCTCGTCTTCCGGTTACACTTTTGACTCTTCATATAAGTTGTTTGACCTATGTAAAATCAAAATTTGCCAAAATTTGTCGCGCAGAAATGACTTTCATACTCATAATAAATAGTACTGTACAACCCTTGTATCTCTCTCGGTTCATTTAAAAATTTCTTGTTATGATCCTAACTCTGTTCATGGATCGGCAACTACTCCCGACGATTATGGCAAGTCTTCCTCCGCCTTTCCAGCTTTTCGAGATTACAATATGTCGTTCAACTCGTCGAGCTAGTTTGGACGTTTCGTACAAAGTCAGTTCTCCGGGAATTGAAGCTTTTCTCACTACTAGCCGACCCGGATTGAGCGACTCTTACACGCAAGCGCAGTTCAATTACGTCATACAGATACAAAATAAAGTTTATTGCTGTAACTATTGTTTTTTACTGACTGTCAATAGACGGCGTTCTATTAATTGCCATCTCATAGTCCATTTTGTCAATCAGCCATATTAGACATATCAATGTGATATGCAATTGAATTTTCTTCAAAGGATACATCAGAAAATGAATTTATTTTTATCGGTTTTGAACAAAATAAATGGACCCTTTGGATTGTTTCAAATTTAGAAATCCATTTTATAACGGGATCTGATGTATCGCGTGGAGAAATTGAATACCACATTAATATTTCTATGTCAAATATTTAAGAATTATTGGGAAAAAATAATAATAATAAATGAGTTTTAAAACTCATGTTATTGAGCCTAACTCTATTAACTCTTATTATTTTAAAAATTTTAATTTTTAATATAGTTAAGCTTAACTCTAAATATTTTTAAAATAATAATATAAGAGTAGATAGGCTAAACTCTTCCGCTACAAACCCGAACCCGAGATCATGCACTAGAAAAAGCAGACACCCCATAACCACTCGGCCACCACAAAGAAATAAAAAATTGTGTTATATAAAAATAACTACAAAACAGTTTCATTTCTCTTTTGAAACAGAAAAATGGCTATTACGGCACATGAACCCTACCTGGGGGGCTTTTTCTCGGCTTTAGGGCCTCAATTTTATTAAAGTTAAATGTTTTTTAACGAATGATGATGCCAAAAACTATAAAACCTAAGTCAGAGGGTAAACCTTTTCCCCCTAAAATGTGGGATCCCTAATCGCGTGAGAAGAATGAGAATTTATAAATCCGCCACTGTGCACTAGTACACCCACAATAGTAAGGGTTCAGTAGCTGCTAAAGAAAAGTCCTACTTTAAGAAACCAAATTCACAACCCAACTTAAGATACTATTTTCACTGTTTATCGTATTTTAAAAAATTATTAAAATATACCATCTTGGATTTTGGGGTTGGAAGCATCAAGCAGAAACACCCTGTTTCCCAAGAATTTTAACAAGTTATTTTATAGTACAAGTTTTTATGTTTTTGTAGTAGAAGTTGAAGTTTTATAAAATTATTGCTATAGTAGAAGTTGACGTTTTGTTAAAAGATTTTTGTAGTAGAAGTTGAAGTTTTTTGTGAGCAAGAAATTAATTTTTTTGTGAGAAAGAGAAATTAAGTTTTTATGTGTGGAAAAAATTTAAGTTTTTTATGCAAAAATTTGAAAAAAATCTAAGGGGATTTTTTTCAAATTTTACAAATCCATTTTTTAACGGAATCGATGTATTTTGAGGAGAAAATTCGATTGATTATCACATTGATATGTCTATCCCAAATATTCACCGAGTTATAAGCAAAAATAGTCCGTGTATATAGGTTTTTTACTTATTACCGTAAAACTACTCAACGTAGAGCTTTGGAATTGCGTGCAATCGAATTTTCATCAAAAAATACACCAGAATTCATTAAAAAAAGGAGACACTGAGACAGATCATGAACGATTTTTCAAGCTGTACCGACATTATCTACTTATACTGCGTCAATAAATTTTCTTCATCACTAAATAATAAATATTAAATAATCAAACTTGAGAAAATGACATTTGTTTTAACCAAGATAGTATATAGAAATAACGTGTTACTTCTATATATTCTTATTATTACAGTTAACGTCAGAAAGCCTTTTGAACAGCCAATTATAAGTTACTAAACCAGACCGACGACCGTTCATTCAATAAGAAATGCATTACAATAATTAATCTGCTAATTTAGAAAGCCCTTGTTATTTTATCATTTATTGCTTGTCTTCATCATCTCTCTATACGTTTGGGTGTTTTGAACTTATACCTGAGATATAAGTCCTTGGAGCAACTCTTTTTTCGCGCTGAAAAACAGCCAGAAATTAGTAATTACAATCTTAGTTTCTTAACACGAGTTAATTAGACCTATATCTGTATTTACATCTCTTACGATATGTCTATGGACATTGCGCCTCGACAACACATTTCAGCTAAATAAAATTAAACTAATTTTAAATCTTCAAAAAAGCATAATTTAAAACTCTTACTCAGTCTTTAGTATATCCTTTTCTAGCAATAATATTGTATTTAATTTAACTCTGAGCGTCTAATTGTTGTCGAATCTTTTTTCCCCCATCTCAAGTGGGAATTAAACAACTTTAATTTCGGGAAAGGGTCCCTCTGATCTAAACGAAACAGTTTGAATTTTTACCAATAGAAGGTATTGAAAAAGTTATGAAAATTAATTTATACCTGCTTGTTCGTTCGTTGTTTACTTATTTTATAGCTTTTATTATTAAACCATTAGGACGGAATCACACGAGAAAATTAGTAATGGAATTTAGAGTTGATAAAGAGGTTACGGTACAGCATTATTACGATATCTGTATGTCACGGTACTGACAGACTTACACTCTATAAAAAAACAGATTTATTTAGAGTGTATGATACCTAGACTATAAAATGTCAATTCAAATCCTCCTCATTCATCTTAAAACAATTGCGTGTTCCCATAACAGATAACACTCAAACTGGTGTTTGACTTTTCTGTAACAGATGACTATTTGCCTATATAATGTGTACAATCCATAAATTAAATGGTCACGTCATGTAAAATGTTTTGGGAGAAAGCGTTGAAGAGAATTTTAGATAAAGCATCACTAATTGTAAATACTCGCAGATCCATACGACAGAATATTCTCTGTAAGTAAAGACGCAATCTATCTGAAAATTTACAAAAACTTAATTGTCATTGGCTTTTTCACACAATAACTTATCGAGTAAACGATTACTACATTTAATTGCGCAACGTCCAAATTAATACAAGATCTTCAATCAAATTTATTTAACTTGTCACAATTAATTTCTTTAGTGTGCAAACTTTCCACAGAGCCTCAATTTTCACATCAAGTCACGTTTGGGAAAGTGCTATTCTAAGTAATTTATACATGAATCTTCAAAGTTGTTAAACGATGATTATTCTACACTGTTGCAAAGTACGGAAAACTACATTCTTAAAGATCAATACCAATGGCGATAAAGTGATTCTGATGATTTGTTTATCAATGATTTCATTACTTCTTTATCAAATAACCATCTGTTTTAACCGCTTTTCAAAGAAGCCAATGACTACATTAGTTGAAATTCAACAACCAAATACCTACAAATTACCAAAACTAATATTTTGCCCTTTTCGTGATGCTTTAAGGAGACTTTTCGAGATTTCTGACTTAACTCTTCAAAATTTGTGCAAACCAGAGAACGATTGTGAAGATCACCGTTCCTTTCCTCTCAATTTATTGGAGTTAAATTTCACAGAAATATGGTCGAGATCTAACCTTACTGTTTCTCTCCAGGATAATAAAGTGAGTTTTTAAATCATTACAAACTACCTTTTAATGAATGAATTTTCAGTGCCAGTTTGCAGTTAATAATACCGCATGCGAAAACAATCAACTGCAACAAACCAACCTGATGAGCATTGAGGACGGTTCATCGCTCTTTATGTTGCATGGAAAATGTCTAAGGATTGCACAAGGTTTTGTTAAAAAATAATTGCGTTTTTAAACAGTTAAATTAAATCGAGAATATTTTAGCTGACGATTATTACTTCACAAAGTTTTCAAGAGATTTTGCCTTTATAATTAACAAAGGCTTTTCTAAAATTGGTGTGACGGTGAGTTCTTTTAAATTAGCTATATTCATTCCTAGAATAATTGTAAATTTTTCTTATTCAGTTTGCTTTTGATGAATCAATAGATTCAATATTTTACGAAATGCCTCAAGAAACTATGCTGGCTTTTTTAGGAACAACAATTACCATTACGAACATTAAAAAAGTGAGAAACGTAATGATTCCCAGGAAAGCCAAAATATATAAAAAAAATTTTCACTTTACAGTTAAATCGGCTAAACATTAAAACTAACCCCTGCGTATCAAAGAAAGAAGCAACAACATGCATTGAAGAATGCCTAAATGATGAGCTGAAGAAACTCTCGATTTGCCAGTTACAAGACAAATTCTATGTTTAATCAAAAATCTAATGAATTTATGTAATTTCAGGTTGCCAAGTTTCGGTAATAATATCGGTGTAAGGCCTTGTGCAAGCATCACGGAAATGCTTATCGATTTGACCACCTTCACAAATTGGTTAGATAACGAAGCTCCGAAGCGTTTTTGCAAATGTCCTCGTCAATGTAAGCAAATCTTAATCACAATGAAGTATGATCTTTCAGAAAGACCATTACGTTTAACCAGTAGTCAACAATTGCAAATAAAAATCGCACAGAAATATAATAACATGGAAGTAATTACTGAACAATTTGTTTACGAATTTTCTCAATTTATACATGATATTGGGTGTTATATCATGTTTGTTATTATTCTGTCATTAACATTAATCAAACGCATTATAAAGATTGGAAAAAAACAAGCACCTGACTTCTTGGGGACCCGATTTAAAAAGCAGCTTAAGAAACGTAAAACTAGTACTAATCAAATTATTCACGTTATACCAACACAATAATCCAATACACTTAAATATTAAAGTTGTTGCATAATTTGTATTTAAAATGTAGTTCGGGTCACACCTTGCTTAGCAAAAAAAATAAGTGTACTCTAATTATCTAGCCTCATTTATGTCTGTAAACATAAATTTTCAGATTATGTGAGACATCATTTTTTAATCATAAGGTCATTTTTTTTCTGATTACTTTTTGATCAAATATAATCAATTAATTGCCAGAAAGTAATCCATCAAAAATAGACAATGTTTTCAGTATAATTGGTTTCATCACCCGTGTACACAATGCAACATTTACTCACGTAATGTCTAAATTCACAATACAATAAAAGATCTTCAATCAAATTTGTTTGACTTGCCATAGTAATTTTTTACGAGTGCAAAGAGCCAATAGTCGCTGCTAACTTGACGTGCACGGTACCAGAACACATTCCGCAAGTAAACCGAACTTTTTGATATATTCAAATTTGATTTGAAATTTTAAAAAAAAGTGTAAGCTAATACTTTTTGAGTTTTTCTTGTTAAACAAAAAGAGAAACTTTGGTTAAAAAGCATTCTGCTCATTCCCGACATTACTACCATGTTTTGCGTCTACAAACTTGCCAAATGCTTCCCTTGGTATATTGAGTCCATTGATTACTACAGTTCATACTCAACAACCAAATTCTTTTACAATATTGGCATTGGCTAATTACATCTTGCATAGTAGGTAAAGAGATCTCTTTACCTACTATGCTTCTTGATAACTTTGATCAAAATTATTTTGAAACAATGTTCGAAATTACATCATTTCAACTGTACATCTTAAGGTTTCGTTTCTTTAAAGCAACTAAATATCCGATTAGATGTCATAGCCGAATCTAGAATTGTTGCATCTGTGACAGATACTCCTTTCATCTATGGTGGCAGCACAATCTCAACTAACCAAAAAAAATTCTTGAAAATCTCCATCAATACTTTTCACAAGAACGTGTGACAATGTAAACCGCTTTGCTATCAAAATATTTACATACCACCTCATTGAATACAGTATAATAAAAGGCACAGTTACCTTTTCTTGGGCCACGCGACCGATCACAGATCCAAGTTTTCATCATTCGTTGGAGTCAATCAGTGTTCCGAGATTAAAATGGGAAGGAATCGGTGGTCGGTATTAAAACCTAATACATCACGACAACAATAACAGCTCGGTATATGCTAGACATTGGCAGAAATAAAAAAAAGTTATTAATTTGGTCTGATTGTATATGAACAGTGATACATAACTCTATTCGTTGTGGGTGAAGGACGAATTTGACGAATGACGCTGAAACATCACTCATTTACGAACACCATATCAGCTTATATTTTCACGTGACATCGACGCCATCTTGCAATGGGGAGTCAGTTTGGCTATCTACTGGTTGAGCGCGTTCAAGTAAACGCGACATCTCGTAACGGTTATTAAAACTAAAAAAAAAATTTTTTTTTTTTACAAAAAAAATTTAATGATTTTCTTCTTTAATTCTTTTATAAAATACGTGTATTTTTAACGATCACATTAAAACAGCAGTTTGAAAGTGAAATTGCACTTTTAAAATGCTGTTTTTTTTTTCTTCTCTGAAGTTGCAATCCCTCTAATAATTTACATTTTTTTAAATTTTTACAAGTTAGTGCAATTATTATTTACCCCCACTGCATTTTTGCAAGGGTAAATATTTGAAAAAATAAAATATTCACGGAAATGTATCAGAGATACATTGGTGGCCGGTTTACGGCTTCCCAACCAAATATGAGAATTCAATTAAAATTATTCCGTCCAATGAGATATTTTAATCAATTGATGGATACATATTTTAAAAGTGATTTTCTTTAGGTTAACAAAACAAAAATCTCATTTATACAATGTAATTTCAGAAGTACATTTTAATTTGTAGCTATCACTTATTTCCACTTCTTTGTTAAACTTTTTGCAATGTATCTGCAAACAATTTCAAACATGAATAAAATATTATGCAAAACACTGAATGAGAAATTTACCTTAAAATGCAAGTCCTCTTCATTTGCCTTGAGTATTCCGTCTTCTACAGCCCGCTGTTTCAAATCTTTCAGTGTGCTACCTTTGGGAAGGTTGAACATTAACTCGCGATTCAAAATTTTGATCAGAACTGAAATTTCTTCTTCTATATCACCTAATTTATTACATCAATCACTCAAGTTATTAGGCATATTTTTTAAAAACTACTCACAGTCACGAACGACCTTGGAAGCATATCTTTGTTGGTTAATGGTACCCGAAATATCGCGGCTAACAACTCCCTTGTTACCTAAAAATTATCTACTTAACTAAGCAATCGTATTAGGAAATGACGTGTTTGAGTGTCAGTATATTATCATTAAAATGAACTAATGTTTCATACTGCGTTAGCGTACCCGAAATTGTCGAGCTATGATTTGAATGATCAATGTTTTCAATATTGGTATCTTGGGTGCCTATTTGAAAAATAAATATTAGGCAAAGTACATTTTATATCTCCATTTTTATTTACCAGCTTTAATGTCACGTCCAACTGAGATATCACGCCCTGCCTTGAACATATCTGTAAAAACTGTAATTAATATGATTATTATAGAAGTAATATTGTTTTACGTAGAGTGATGTGCTCACCTTGATGAGCCATTTTTAAACTGTTTGATCAATTCCGTAACCGAACTGATCAAAAGGAACTAGAAAGGGGAAAAGAAATGATATCTTGACAGGTGGATGATATGTTATCACAAGTGACTAAAGTCCAGAATATCACGGTATGTTATAAAACGTTTGATTGTGCGACCTATGTTTTGATAGTGGCTCAGTTTTAATTTAAACGATATGAAAATAACAAAAGGAAATTGGCGATCTCATTTTGCAATAGGTTTAATACTTTCAGAGGAAATGTTTTTTTTTTTTTAATTTAGCAGTCAATTTAATTATTATTCATAAATTCATACATTTTCATTGATTTGTTTCAACTTATCTATGGTGTATTGCAACATCATTGAATTTTCTTTCATAATTTTGTTCATCTCTTCTAATCGTTTCCTCATTTCTGCTGCTTCTTCTGCCGTTATTCCACTACTGCTGCTGCCGAACAAAAATCTATCTTCTAAAACACTATTGAGTACTCTCTCTATGTCGTCTGCTTGGCTTGAAAATAAATTGGAATTCTCGGAACGTTTGACCAAACTAGCCGCATTAGTAAAAGTGTTTCCTGCAAGTATAGCTGTTAAAAAAAAAAGTAGTATAACTTTTTCCATGGTGTCCAGTATTAACACTGATTTTGTGTAGCTGCAAATGATATTTATATCAAATTTTTAAATATCATTAGTTGCTGTGGTCAAGTAATTGCAGAATAATAACAGGTATACGCAGTGGGAATGCAGTCGTCTTAATGATCATTTTTTTTGCAAAAAACTTGAAGGTAGTAAAAGCACCACTTAATTTCTAATAAAATCTGACTGGATTTGTGAATTTTAAACTTTTTTGGAACAAAACAAAGACAGAGAAAATCATAAACAAAAATGACAAATATGGCAAACGGCAACATTAACATACCACAGAAAACGAATTATCGTCACTCACTAATCAGGGCAGTCGTGTACGGTGGCCACCATAGTCGCGCTTATCGTCACATAAGTTATGCCCATGCACATTAGCACAATGTCAGCGAATAATCACCTGTAGTAACATTCAGATTTAGTTTTCCGTCATTGGAAATTGCACAGTAAACTTTAGTGTGCGCACCTTTATCGACATCTTTTGCAAAGAGTGCAGTAAAGAGCCAAGAATCCCGAAAAACTTCAACCAGGATTGAGTGCATAAACGTTCACTTCAGTCCCTGCATAAGGAATCCTTTAATTATATATTTGCTTCAAAAATAAATTAAACTTGCCTTCTAATTTTCGGGCTAACTAAGAATATTCCATAATTTACTTTGGCAGTAAGCTTTCATAGGAGAACAATTCCCTGGTTTGTCAAGATTTATGTCGTATTTACGTCTCCCCCTAAAACGGATATGATATTAGTAAAATAATAACATTAATAATATTTTCACTTACTGTAATGGGCTCCAGGTGACAATTTTATAATCAGTCAAGGTGCCGACTGCTTAATCTTGTAAAATTGTGAGTAAAAATAGCCCGGTACCAAAAGTCAAATCAAATCCAACTTCTGTTTTGTGACACAAATGTACAGTACGTACAGTAGTCTGATTTCAACAGAATAATGTACACTTTGTACGGTAGTCTGATTTCAACAGAATAACTGTGCTAAACACAGTTATCCTGTACCAAATAGCGACCGTACTTACGGTACAATAATGCAATAAAATAGCATAATTTGTGACGTAATGTGTGCGTACGGTAAGCAGGTAGATACATACAAAGTACAAAATGAAAAAATTTTATGTAAATTAAATTAAATTTTTTTTGTATTTCGTATGTTACGACCTGCTTACCGTACACACATATTACGTCACAAATTGTGCTACTTCAATGCATTATTATACCTTAAGTATGGTTTCTATTGGGTACAGGACAACTGTGCAAAACACAGTTATCCTGTAGAAATCACACTACCGTACAGCTTTACACTTTTTTTATTTCTAGTCGGTATTTTTACGAAATTTCGATTTTAAGGGTAATAAAGGGCGGTGAACACGAATCCGAAAAAAATTTTTCGGCTGAAATGATAAACAAAAAAGTTATCCACGATTCGCCGTTCCTGGGTAGGCGCAACACAGTGTTTGGCACAGTTATCCTGCTGAAATCAGACTACATTTGTGTCACAAATTGAAAGTATGAAATTGAAAACATCATGGAAGAACTATTAAGTAATATATTTATTAGTGTCAGTTCACTTCCTTCGGTGACACCTAACAGTGATAGCAAATGACGAATTATTTGAACTTATAATCAGTTAAAATAATAACAGGGTTTTTCCAACAATATTAGATCACTGCCACGGGTTATTTTTATGATATCTAAATCTAACTGAAATAAAATATGGACATAACAAGCAGTCAGATTCAAAACAAGCAACCAATTCGTCAAAAAAAAACTAAATAAAGTGCATCAGTATTCCATTTTATTACTATAACATTTTATGCACATTAACTTAACCTAAGGACTTCAATTTTTCCATTAACTTTTTACCAAATTTTTTCAACAAGTCTTTAGCCTTATCACCCAACTTGGTGATATTTTCTTTGACACCAGGACAACTCATTAACTCTTTGTAGAAATCTTTAACTCCGCGTTCTTCCAACGCTATGTCCAGTGCGCGTTCTTCCATCTCCGAACGTTCCTTCAACTCTAAATTGGCTTCTGATTCTCTATTGCCTTCAGTTTGGCAAAACAAGACGGTTGCCACGAGTAAAAGCAGAACAACTGAAGTCTTCATTTTTAAATCCTGAAATGTCAGCAGAAAAAAATGAAAAAACTGTGTGTAATGTAAAAGAAAATATTTCTACTTTACCTCAGAACCAACAGAGTGAAATTGATATTCAGATAACATTTGGATCGTATTTATATATTTTTTAATGTAATTTAGAAATATCATTAAAATATGCCATTTTACTTAATATGATATAAATCACCACATTAAACGATTTTCAATGTTTTGCTCATTTTCTCAATAGTTTTTTAAGTATGGGTAAAACATTAAGACTTTTAAATATTAATCTAATCGTTTTGGAATATCTGCTTAATTTAACATGTAAGTAAACCAGATTTTACATCTACCATTATTACTGAGCGGTCATTTGAACTGTTCAAACGAGGAATTTTTAAAAGTTTATAACTACAGTTCGCGTCTCGTCTCGTCATGTAAAGTAATTCAGGTATGTCAAAGTATCAACCAATTGTAAAATAACTACACAAACTGAATTTTATTTCTCCTTAAATCTACATAAAAACTGATTAAAATTTTCATAGCTTTGTATTTTCAAATTTTAGCAAATAAGAGGAAGATATAATATTCGTGGTTGAAAAATTGTTACAGTACAATCCCAATCGATTAACTTGCAACAATCTGAGTAGCAAACAACGAGCCTCCATCTCAACTTAATTCTGTAATATTACGCAAAATACTAATCTGACTAGTATAACGGTTTTGAAAACATGGTGCAAAACATTCGCTGTATATCAGTCAGTGACTGGAGGATAATGAAAAGGCACACCCTCAAAACATATTCAAGTAAAAAAAGGAAAAAAAAAGAAAAAATACAACAGGAAACTATTAACAAACATTCTTCGAAAAAAAAAAATTACTGATATTAACTTTTGCTTCCGATTGGGTCCCCAAATTTCTCAAATTCCACCAAATTTTCAATCTTAGCAAAAGTTACGCGTCGTTTAATAGTTTTATACTTTATTAATTTAGCTATTCTTTATTCCCTCCTCGCCTTTCTTCTTCGAGGCGATCGCCCAACATCACCAGATCCATCGTGAGATCCCGAAAGCTACTTTAAAAAATCTTTTATAAATTCAAAAAAAATATTTATTTTTTTATTGAACAGACCTCTTCTTCAGAAGCTTCTTTCTCCTCTTTCTCTCCCTCTTCATTATTCTCTTCAGTTTCTATACTGTCTGCAATTTCCTCGATCACAGGTGGCGCTTCTTTAGCTTTAGGAGCTCTAGTTATAACAGGTGGTTGTTGCGGTTCATCGTCTTGCGTTTGTGCATCAGTTTTCTTAGCAGCAGCTGTTGCCCGACGCAATTTTTCCTATTTTTGGAATTTTATAATAAATAAGTACTGTAAAAAAAATTATTTTTATAGATACCGTTTCACTGCTTCCGCAACAGAAAGCGAAGATCAAGACGATTGGAAGTCCTATGACAACAACGTAGACAGCCCATAACCAAGGTTTTTGGTTGGTGTATAAAATAATTCGTTTTATTAGCCCTTCCTGAAAATGTAAAGTTTAATTTCAGTAAAAATTTAATGCTAATTATTTTTTAGTATACAGATTCACTGTCGGCCTTTTTCCGCTTTAGTTCCCATGACTGACTAGCGATGGCGTCGGCAACGATTTTGTCATTTGTTACGACAAGATTGTCGAATAAAATGTTGCCTGACATTGACCAGAGCTCGAGACCAACCGCATCCTGTGGTGAATAAATGATTTAGTTGTTTTCTAAAGTGTAAAATTCAATTTTGTGTTTGAAGCTTACAATAGGGACCATTTGGAAGGGATTATCGTCTTCAAAATAGTCCGCGTTGGCTATTTTTCTCGGCTTCCATTTTCCCTATGATAAAAGAAGTGGTTAGGTTAGGTTAGGTGGTTATAAAGTTAACTAACTTTGTAATTAGGATTAGCGATAAGTGGCGCCCTCCATTTTCCTTTGTAATTCGGATTATCAAGCATAGCTGGCTTCCAAACTCCGCAACCAGCTTTTTCGCATTTTGGATTTGCTATTTTTAAAAGAATAGACATTAAAAATAGTTCAAAGTACGCAAATTTAAATTTTACGCACAAATAAGTGGCGCCTCCCATTCTCCGTCCATTTCATCATCCCTACAAATCACAAGTTAGATATATAAATTTGTATATTTTTATTTCATTAAAATTTTTATACCAATCGGTAGGCTTTTCTGCATTAGGATCTGGTATCATTTCTGGTTCGTCATCCAACCAATCATCTGGTTTGACTGAACTGGGATCCGCTATTTGACGAGGTGCTTCTTCATCCCTAAAAATGAAATATTTAATTTCATTCCTAGTTGAAAAATAAAAATTCGTACCAATCGTCAGGTTTTCGTGCGTTTGGATCGGGAATTCTAAAATAAAAATTATAAATATTATTTTAAAAAAATTAATTTATTTAACGTTTACTTTTCTCTTTCATCCCAATCGTCAGGTTTGCGGTCGTAAGGATCATCGATTTCTTTCGGTGGATTCACAGGAGGCCTTTTTTAATTGATAAAAGGTAAGTTTATTTTTAAGTTTATAAACGAAGAAACAACACTCACGTGAAATCTTGCAACAAATTGCCCTTATTGATCGACACTTGATCAACGAATATTTCGTAGGTGTTGTCTGGTTTCAAAACTAAAAGTTTTAAAAGTAAATTTTAAATTCAAAATAAATTTTAACTTCATCAATTCATATTATTACGAAGTGTGTAAAGATGAGATTTCTTATCCTTGAAATAATCCTCAAGTTTAGCCTCGGTTGGTTTGCTATGCTTCTCAGACATTGAGCCATTTATGGGATTTTTATGACGGAAGATGAAATGTACTTTATGATCGTTTCCACATTTATCAGGACCGAACATAATTGTGTACGGAGTTTTGTCGTGAAATTCCTCCTACATAAAAATTTGTAGTAATTCCTACAGACATTTTTTGTTTTAATGTGTACCAATTTCAAATCCTTTGCAGCCGATAATAGTTTCAAATAACCACCGCCACATTCCTGTCCATCTTGAAAATTCACTTCATACCTTAAATTAAATTTTACATAAGAAGCAAATTTCATTAATTTAACTTTTTCCTCACTTACTGGACAATAAATGGTTTCTTTTCAAATCTAAATGTCCTTTCCAAAGAGATTGAAATCGCATGGTGTTTTGCTTTGGACTGAAAAAACAAAATAATTATAATTTTGTACATTATTTTAGAGTAAAAGTTTTACTTTCAAAGCTAGGCCTAAATCGCCTTTGAGAGCATTTTCTTTCGATTGTTCAACGCTCCATTTTCCGTCATATTTAGCTATGTCTGCATCAGCATCATCCTTCCGAGCAGTAGAAACCACCCATCTACAAAACAAATTAAATTAACACGTGAATTGAAATAAACATTAGCTAAAGAATATTTTCTATTACCTTTTCTTAAACTTATTGGGATCGTCAAAACTTTCAAATAGATTATAAAACCCTGTGGGTTTAGGTGTCTCGTAGTTAATTTCTTCAACTATTACTTCAGGCTTAAATGTAAATATAAAAATTGTTTAATCTAGATTATCATTTACTAAGTTTTACAACCTCGGGGGTAACTTCCTCCTCTTCAATTTCAACATCATCGTTATCAATATCGTCATCTGCTAATACTGGATTCGTTGTTTTACAAATTAAACATAGCGCTAAAAGCCAAAACCTTAGCCACTTCATTTTTCGTCTTATCTAGAAAAAATTATAATAGGAAATGGTAAATTCTCATAAATGTTTCATCTACAACAACCGGCAAGTTTCGCCGGTTTTAATCTACTCAGCGATCTAACAAAACATCTTGTGTGTGAATGATAAATTTAGATTAACAGATTTTTAAGTTATTTACTCCACAATTTGCCAAATCATGCTGACTATATAAAAATAGAACCCGAAAGTGTTCTGTATGTTCCATTACATGCGATTGCTTATTATCGAATTATCGGTTTTGATTAAATAAAAACTGATGATCACCTGTAATTAAATTTGAATTGTTCCAGGCCTAAAACTGAACGTTGCACAAATACAGAGATTTCAATGTAGCCAAGATTGGTAGTAATAAGTGTGAACCCCACTCGGGCGTCTGTCCCTCACTAACGCTGTCTTTAAATTGCTCTTCCGGTTTAGAAGGGAAGTTGTTAAGTTCATCAATTTGATAAGAGAAAAACGTTCGCGTCTTGCGGAATTAAATACGAAAATTGAAAAACGCAATGGGTGCAACGACATAACATTTTATTTATTTATTGTGTTGTAAAATTTTGCATTTAAAATTAAAATTTATTAATTATCACTAGGGTCGCTGCAGTCGTACTCCTTCATTGAGAGTGGATTTTCGATGCTCTCTCTTATACAGTCTGAGTCCGAGCGTGGTGATTAATGATTGGTTGGCAACAGGTTTTGATCAGTCATTGACTCTTAATTTTTTGAACCGTTCGGATGACGTCATACATTGTCGGCTTTGTATGTTAAATAAGATTACAATTTATCTATTTTTGGTTGTTTTGGACCTTTACACACCTGTAAACAAACTATTTGAATGTCGGCTTGACTTGAAACGGTTAGCAGTTTAATTGGTAATTAAATTAAATATGGCTTCAGAGAAGACTTCGAGGAGTGTAAATGAGTCAGAAGATCCAAGTTTAGAAACGACAATTCCAACTGACTTTACTTTATCTCCGGAAAGCGACGAAGGAAAGGAATCAAAATTAACTATGAAGCAACAGTTAGAAAGAAAACAACTTTTACATGATTTACAGCTTTTAAAAATCGAACATTCGCATAAATCTCTTATCATAGACAACCTGAAAGCTGAACAAATGGCAAAAATTGACGATTTGGAAGAGAAAATAGCTGATTTACAACATCAAAAACAAGTGACTCAAGCTCGGTAGTGCGAAATTGAATAATTATACTTTACCTAGGTCAAGGTAATTAATATTAATTTGGTTTTTCTTTATCTCAGGTTAGAAGCGCAGTTAAAACTTCACCAGGAAGAATCGAAAAGGCGATTAAATCAAACAAAAAGTGAAATGGAAGCGATTTTAGAGAAGCAACAATATTTAGAAGAGACTAATGCTCGTTTACAAGACCGAGCTGGGGATATTCGTCGCACATTAAGGGATCTGGAATTAACAGAAGAACAGTATTACGATTTGAAAAGCCAAACACCTGATTTATTATCCCTTAAAGACTACACAGCTGTAATTTTTTAAAGAGAGTTTTAAAAAGAGTTGTTTAATGAGATTTTGTTTAATTTACAGATGAGAATCTATGAGATTTGCTGGCCATTAAAAGAAGAAAATATCGAATTTCGAAGTCGAGAAAACAGACTTAGACAGACGTTACATTCAGTTCAATCCGAGTATTCAAGAACGAAAGATGTAAAATTTGTTTAATTTATTTAAATTAAGAAAATTAAAAATTTATTTTTTAAAACTTTTTAGGAGTTGGAATCAACACAACAAACAAATTTAGATGTCGTTTCGAAATTGGGGCGACTCGAAAACGAATTATCGGAGCTAAAAATCCAAACCAAAGATTCAGATTACAAGAGAAACAATTTTGATAAGATCAAAATGTAAATTTTATTCTACAGCTGCCAATTATTTTACCTATTAAATCATTATTTACTTATAGTGAGAAAGATAGACTTGAAAACGAAGTAGAGAATTTGAGGAAAACGTGTTCGAATTTGCAAAAGTCGAACGACATAATGAACAAGGACAGAGACGATACAGTTAGCGAAGTATAGTTTTAAATTAATGTGATTAATTAGTTCAATAAAAAAAATTCTAATTTTTTCAGCTCAAATCTTTACGACAAAAAGTGCCGCTACTAAAACAAGACAAAGATTATTTTTCTAAACAAGTAATTGAATTGAACTCAAAATTGTCATTGGCTGAAGAAAGACTTTCCTCAATCACCAGTCAATTAGATCGTTGTCAGGAGTCGCGAGAAGACATTTACGAACGTTTTATTTCGGCCAGGTATGTTCAATCTCATCTTGATGTAATATCTGAGAATTTATTTAATTCCATTTTAAGAGACAAGTATAAAAACGAATACGAGCAACGATTGAATGAAGAAATAGAAAAAATCCACGAGAAAACTGAACGTGAATTGGGGAAGTTGAGGAGTTCTCAAACTGAGGTTCATGAAACTGAAATAAAGTATTGTACATTTTGAACTAGGGTAATTTTCTTTTTTTGGAATTCAGAGTTTAATATTTTGCATTTACTCTCTTCTTTAGGGCATTAAAGGAGGCTAAAGCTAACGTAATTGCTCAGCGGGATGATTTAGATCACAGACTAAGTGAATGTCAAAGGAAATACGATGAATTGCGGCTCGAGTAAGATTTGACATTTTTATAAATTATTATGAATTTATTATGACTTTTTATTCCAGGATGAAGCAACTTCAATCAAATGACAGCGCAAGAGTTGCTGAAATGCGCAGTGAATTGAAACTAAAAACACTCGAATTAGAGAGAACGCAAATGATAGAAGCAGAATTATCACAGAATTTCAAAGATATGAAAATAGAAAACGAAAAATTATTAAAGAAAGTCGAGGTATAGAATTTTCAAATTATTAATTGTAATTAATTTTTTTTTAAACATTTAATTTAATTATACGCAGATTATTACAAACGAATTATACGAACAACAAAACAAGTCACAAGTTCGAATAGCAGAGCTCGAGTTGTCACTCTCTGAAAAAACTGGCCGGTTAGAATCGTATGAGAAATTAGAGAAAGAACTGGATGACATTGTAATCCAAGCTGCCGAGGCTGGTGATAATGAAGAGGCAGAACGAATCGCTTTTTCCTTTGGTTATGGCGCCAATATAGCGACGTCGGCAAAAAGGAGAATACAACAAAGGTTTCTCTTATAAAACAACACAACAACAAAATTTCAAACTTTCCACTCCTTTTAGTGTCCAGTTGGCACGACGAATTTTGGTTGTGGAGAAGTTAAATACAGACTTGACCAGAGAATTGGAGAAAGAAAGAAAAAACTTCGATTTAGTTAATGAGGAGGTAAATTACTGCAATTAGAAATAATTATTTAGCCCAACTAAAATTGATTATAGTTGACAGCTTTGAAAGATGTCGTAAATCATGCTCAACAACCATATGCGTACATAATTGAGGGTCTTCGAGTAAGAGACGAACAGCTGCAACAGGCAAATGAACGATTAAAGAGTGTGGAAAATGAAGTTGTGTAGGTGTTATTTGAAAAAGTAGTTAGAAATGGTTATTAGAATTGTTTACATTCGCAGACGATATAAACAAGAGCGAGAACATCTAATAAAAATTCACCACCAGATGTCACAAGACTTGGAAAGATTATTAAATCAGAGAGAGGTAATAACATTTCGCCTTCAAATTGCCCTTGAGTTTTTATCATTTTTGTTTTAAATTAGGAACTCAGTATGATGAGAAATATCCTCATCAAGCTTCAAACAGGAGGAACAAAAAGTGAACCAACATTAACCGAATCTCTTTTCGATGAAGAAACAGACTCTAGTATCCAAACTGACAATTCATTAGCGAAAGAATTCCCAAAACCAACTGTCTTTTTAAGATGACAAATGTAGTGTAGATCAAAAAGTTTTACCTAACTGTATTTTAATTTTTAACAACACAAATTTTATGAAATTTGTCATTCAATTCAATAAAATACCTCACATGCTGACAGCTGTAGGTACTACGAGAATTCCTGTTGATCGTAATATGTCGATTCCTTTATGCAGTGTACACACTTTGGGGTAACTAAGCCTTACAATTTGATCCGCAAACTGAAAGGACAACATATTTTTAAAATGTCTTAAACTTTTACTTCTTAAACTTACATTGACAGCATTATTCCCACGATTCCCAATAACAATAATAATACGGCCTATATGAGCATTTAAAATGGAAACTTCCGGACAGGCATTTAAGCTTCCTTCCGATGAAAACGCTGAATGGAAAGGGATATTAATACTATCTGGAACAGCACCTCGTGCAAATCTGTTTTTTCAAGTTAAAGATGTAAACTTAATCATTTTAAATTATTTGTAATCAAAGGATACTCGTCAGGGTTTCTAACATCAACTATTAGCAATTTCGACTTAATCGGCTTCGAATTTTTCCCCACGTTTTTCACTTCCAGTAACTCGAGCAAATCGGCAGCTGATATTCGAGGTGCCACTTCGGATTTAAGAACGTCAAGAGGAATTGGGTCTTTCTCTAATTCCAACTGTAAACGTTCGCTCGTAGGAATCGTCGGCGAACGAATTTTTTTTCTAGCGATTGGTTTTTCATACTGACGGTAAGTGGCGCTTCTTGGCGTTGAGCAAAATATTTTTATGGATTCGCTTAAACATCGTTCAATGTTTACCTCTGTAATTAATAATTAATAATGTAGTGAATTTAAAGAAAAAAGTTGATTACAAACCTGGCATGTCAGAGAAGAGGAGGATACATTCATTGAATCCAAATGATAATAAATTATCACGTAGTTGTTGTAATATTACAACACCAATGAAAAGTGGGAAAGAGGGATCTCCGAGTAGTAGTGTGTCCCATAAATGGAATATTTTATGCAGCGGTAACATATCTAAAATTTTTATAGTTTTAGTTATTTAAATTACAGTTATTGATGTAACTTACGCGTGTACATTGTAAGGAACCAAGGAATGGCATACAACTAAAAGTTAAATTTATTATAAATTACAATTTTGAAATGAATTAGAATCATACCTCTGGAATAAACCCGATGCTGTTTAAATGATTTGCTAGATCAGGGTCGTGAAATGCAATTATATGTGAAAATACAGCTAAATATTCTGCAATTAGAGTTTCAAATTGTAAGAATCTAAAATTTATAAAATCTGTAAAATAACTGAACCTTGAATAACTGGTGAATTATCCTTGAGAAAAAACTTGTGCAAATATTTTGTAATGAAAGCTGACAAACAAGAGTAAGCTAATGCTGTAATTATAATGCAAATAAGATGTAGTTATAATTAAACGACTTTTACTATTTAACCTTCATCATTGAAGTTCAGATATAAAAATGGGGCACATAATGAGTCTAATCCTTGCCAATAAACGTATTGAGGATGACTTACAATCCACGCTTTTAAAATTCTTTTAAATTTTATATGGCCATCAGGTGACGATAACAATTCGTCATATTGATGACATCGAGGAATATCTACCTCAATTTGCCGGTCAGTGGCTGTTGGTGTTTCTTTATCGATACTGTCATATCGCCCTTGTACGTCACCCTTATAAGAAAATTTTATTAGTTTTTTTTAATATTTAGTTTGTTTAAGAAATTACGTCTATATCTAATAATGCTGCCCAAATATGAGCGCGGTATAGTGGCTGAACATCTATTTTGGCTTCTTTCAAAATGTGTGGTCTTTTAAAGGGATAAGCGTGGAGGAGTCGTTCGTAGAGAATTATTCGATGGAACTAAAATAAAGAAATTTTTCGTTTATATTGGAATTTATTATCCTGATTAATATTTTACCTGATATTCTATATCTTTTTCTCGGATCACCAATGGTAAATTTGCCATTCCCGCAACGTCATTCTCTAGTTGTGACATTAATTTTGAACTGTAAAATGTTTCTATTACAAAATAAAATATTAGTAATCAAATCAATTACCTTTCGTCAAATATGAGTGGGTAATAAGCTTCGGGTTTGATGTTGCTTAATCTCTGTAAAAGTGATTTCAATCTTTTGTTGGTGTTAAGAAAAGGTGGTGAGATTTACCCACCTGTTTCAATTGATCTAGAGGCAAAATCATGAGGGTTTCGTCCAACAGAAAAGCCCTGTCTTTTTTTTGTCCGAAAAATTCCCCTTCTTCACTCACTATTCTACAATTCAATTTAATTTTTAATATTAAACTATAATTTGGTTGGTTTTATTTACCGAGGTAGGGAACAAATTGCAGGCAACATTTTCACGATTCCTTCTTTTTTCAATTCCGATTCCAAATCCCCTCCTGCTAATCTCCACCAGTAATATATTTCATCAATTGAACGTTGTTCTAAATGATCGTCGTCATCTGAAATAAAAGAAAAATTAAAGAATTAATTTTTTGTTTAAAAATCAACTTCCTGTCCAGTACTTAATAATTCATTGTCAATTGGGTAAGTTAAATTTTTACACCGGCATTCAATAGATGGAAATTCCCGGTAGGTTATTGCTCGTTCAGGTAAGGAGGTTATCCATAAAGGAGAAAATATTTCGGATTGTAGAAATTCTTCAGGCGTTGGTCTGTGTTAAATAAAAAAATTGGTAAGTTTTAATACTCAATCAATTAATAGTTTTATAAACCTTTTGCTTGGTGACACTTGAAGGCATGTCTCAATAATTTTCCTTAAATTCTCATCAAGTGTTTCTAATTTACATTCAACGTCTAATTTCTCAGCGAATCTTTGGAGAACATTTTCTTCCATATTACCTTAGAAATTACATAAACTTTAAAATAACTGTTATAAATTATATTAACTTTTAACAGTACTTGAAAATTCCAAAAGAGTAATGAATATTTCGTCAAGTGATAATTTTGATAAATTAACATCAAGAGTAATTTCTAATAAAATAATCCCCAAAGACCAGACATCAACCTGAAAACCCAAAGGATGAACTGTAGGTGGTGAAATGTGATCATAAGCTACAATCGGTCCCGATGCCAATACTTCTGGTGCTAAATATGACGGGAAACTAAAAAGTAAATAAAATTTTTAGTAATTTAACCTTTTATTTTCAGCGTGGGTACTTAACCCAATAGGAAATGACACGGATGTTCCCTTATCAGTCATATGATACATGCCAAACTTAGAAAGTTTTACGTGGTCCTAAACCGAGAAAGTTTCATATCATCTAAATATTTTTCGATATTACTTACTTCATTGTCAAAAAGAATATTTTCCGGAGTTAAATTCCGGTGGACAATTCCGTATTCATTTAAATATTTCAATCCACGCAGGACCTCAAATGTGAGTTGGAATAATTTATTTGGGCTAATAAAATGAACAAAATTAAAACGTTGAATGTATACACGAACAAACAAATAATTAATACGTTAATAAATCCTTTTCTCTACATAATTTCTTCAAGTTTTGACTAAAGTGTTCGGCAACAACTATTAATCGCTCTGCAAGGAAAATGATGTAGGTAGGTAAATTGATCAAGGTTTATTTTAATTTACGTTTTACCATGCTTTCCACGTACGATACTGACGTATTTACAAAGATGTGGGTGCTCAATGCATTTTAAAATCTGAAATCTTCCCACGATTTTGATACTGTTTGGAGTTAGAGGTAAACCATTGCTACCGCATAATTCGCCAGGATGACTAGATGCGAAAAATACGATCGCACCAAGTTGAGCTTTTCCTAATTTCCGCATTATTCAGCTGCTCAAAACTTCATGTTCGTTCCAAAATTATTTTTCTACGATGTACGATGTAAAATATTCACTGGATATACCGGCTTAAATTAAACTCATACGAGTTCTTACTTTCACCCATATTTCGTCCCGTAAGGTGCTGCCCTCTAATAACAAAATACACTATTACCGTCGTCTGCTAGAAAGTAAAAGACGTAACTAAATGAAATTTTATTAAACTCAAAGTTTAATCTACTTGTGTCCACTACTTTCAATTTTTTTACACTTTTTAGCGAACAATTAAAACCCTTATAGCTTTGCTTTTGCACCCAAGCTGGAACACTCTAGTAAGTGGCGCCTTCATCAAGGCAATGTATGCGAACATTAGAATGGTACAATTCGAGTATGGCTCTTTTAATGAAGGGAGATATAATCTATGGATCTATGGATCATTGGTTACGTGTTTATAGGGGTGGGAATAATAGTTGCAGTTGTTATCTGCATAGTCATTTGTGTTGTCATTTATAAAAAGAAGAAATCCAAAGGTAAAATAAAATTTCAATGTGTAACAAAGGTTAAAAACGTTCTTCACATCACAGCTAATAAGAATAAAATATGCAAGAAGTGTAAGAGAGCTTTACGCTCTGAAGGTGTGTATACAAGTTAAAACTGTAAATTGCATTTTTTACACTACATTTTTCATTGACAACTAGAGTCGGTGCTTTGTAACATTTGCACTGCAAGATTATTATTGGCTCGTTCAAGTATCAAAATAATTATTTAAAATACTAAACGTTGAATATTTTTAAAATGTTTTTAATATTTATAGATATATCTTCATTGTCATTACCTCCTCAACAACAGATATTATGGGCAAAGTATGAGCTGCTAATAGATTTAAAAATTTGCTTTTATATAATTGTTTTAATTACAGAGGACCTACGGAATTGTTGGAAATTGAGGATGATTTTTAATACTCGCCTTAAATACCACTTTTGTTTGTATTCGTATTCGTTAGAAAATTAGTGGAGCGTCTTTTTTATAATGAATAAAATCTGTCCCTATGAATTTATTGCTCCTGAAACATACAGCTCATAAGTAAAGTAACCGTGATGATTTGATGGGGCTCAAATTCGCTTTTTTTTATTTCACATTTCACATTTGTGAAAAAATAGACGTTTTCGATTGTTTTCTAATTTTTTTGGTTCATTTTTAATAAAGGCAAAAAAGCATATTGAGAATAGATCAACAGGTCTGTAAATTTTTCCTTATAAAGAGCAAGAATGGGAATGTAACCAATTGTATTTCATAAGTACCACTGAAATACTTTATGAGATATGAATTTTTTTTAGACTCACCATCAGAAGTTTCGGCTTTTTGGCACTAGGTACCAGCACTCCCTGGACGTAATGTGGGTGCCAAATAAACACTAAACTCATATTGGGACTCATGAAACCTTGCAGGAAAATTCTACAGCATTCACCCTTTCGAAGAAAAAAGTTACAACTTTCGAGGTGTTTCTCAATATGTAATTTTTGCCATCGAATTTAGATGCAGTTACCCAAGTTTACCGGTCAAGGGAGTGCTGCTACCTAGTGAGAAATAGCCGAATCTTTTGTAGTATTTGTTAAAAAATTTATAGCTTATAAACTACAGGAATGGAACTTATGAAAGCTTCAGGGAGTATACTTCAGTTTTCCCTCTTTCTTAGAAAAAAGTTGCAATTTTCTAGCTGTGTTCCCAATACTTATTTTTTGCCATCGAGTTTAGACGCAGCGATTTATGTTTAGGCAGTGTGCTGCTACTAGTGCCAAATAGCCAAATCTTCTGAAGTTTACCAAGCTTTAAAAGTTTATATTTTATATACAATTAAGAATGGGACTCATGAAATATAAGTTGGTTTCACTTCCATATGTGTTCTACATTGAGAAAAAATTTATAGACCTAGAAAACACTGTTATAAAGCGGACAACACCTTACTTAAACTTGGTTTACTATACGTAAACAAGTTCTACACATAAATCAAGCTGAATTAGGCCAAAATCTCTCAAAAATGAAACACTGACACTCTTTTTATTCAAATCCCGTGATTTTACTATTTCACACAATAAACCGCGTTCAAAGGTAAGCCGAATATGTAAACAAAAAAAATCGGGAAACGTGTTCCTAAAATTCCTTTCACACTTATCCTGTCCCAAATATCTATTAAAGAAATGTGACCAATTTCAAGCTTATATAAATAAGCCAATGCAGACCACTCATTTCATTCCCAGTTCAGATATGATGATTTCCATCAAACATTTATTCATTATTTTTCTTTCCTGCCAAACATTTTTCCTTGCCCATACATCAAGACACATCTTTCCAGCAAACATACTGAGAGGTAACTTTTACTATATTTTCTTTTACATTAATAAAATAACATTTTTTCCTGAAATTCCAGAACATCCAAATAAATGTTTTGCATTTGCATTATGCAAAGTCTTTATTATCGACGACGGTTGGGAATTGCCTGGATGTGGCAAAGGAACGTGCACTAGAAGTAGAACTGGATTAGTTGAAATTATTCATAGGTAAAATGAAGAATCAAATTTTTTTTAAACTATATATCAAAAAGTTATTATATTTTAGTTGTCCTGAAGTTTACATTGAACCCGAATGTTACCTTGAGCCTGTCGACATAAAATTATCATATCCATTATGCTGTCCTAGAAAGGTGTGTCCAGGAGATAAAGACTTTAAAGGTTATATTTGCCGCAATAATATGCATCGCCCAACACCAAATACACACGTTTAATACTTTTTAAAATATTTAATTACCAGTAAAGCTCAAATTCCATGCATGCAGACAAGAAATGTATAAAAAAATTAAATATTTGGAATAAACTTATTTTATAATATGCAAAATAAGTTCGTGTCAATGCCCATAAAATTTTATAACAAATTAAACGTCAGGAGTATCGGTTTTGCCTTTTCCATTATCCGTATCACATTTTCCGCCTTCAGTATTTTCAACTTCTGTTCCACTAGTCGAGGCTTCTTCATTTTCAGTTTTTTGGCTAAGGCTGTCAATAGGTGGTTCGTTTGGTGCAGTATTTTCATCACCGCCGTCCAAAATTATTTCCTCAGGATCAGGAGCTCGTGGAAGAAATTCTTCTTCTGGGTACATTTGTTCGAATAATGTTCTAGCCTAAAAAATAACAAATCATAAGTTTGTAATTAATTATGTCTGATTTATTAATTACTTCTGAAACTGCAGCATCGAAGTCAAAATCATGTCCAGGACCAGAAGTGAGAAGTACTCCTTGAGGACAAGTGTTTATAATCGACTGAGGAATGACTTCGGAACGATTAAAGTACGTACACCATAATATTTTTGGTTTTTTAGCGTCTGTGTCGCAATCACCTTTAAAAGGTACAAAATTTAAAGTTTTTGAATATTAGGTTTTTTGACCTTTACCATAATGCTTGGTATCAAACAATATTTCTAAAGCAAATTTGAAATCTTCCTCTGCTGTAAGTGTTTGACTACAAGTCATGTGAACAACATCTAAAACAACGAGATAAAATAATGAGAAATTATGATTATAATTATGATTATTTAAGAAGTAGTTACGTAATCCTGCAGGGCAAGCCATAGACGAGGGGCATAGTTCAAGTACATTAATAACTGATTTTAAAGCGCCACCAGCTGGCAATCGAAGTAATGTAATCTGAAATTTTAAATAATTATTATAGGTAAGATTTAATTTTAATTTAGTTACAATACCTGTTCTTTTTCTAATTTTAAAATAGATTTATCGGTAACAAAAATAGCCCGAGATGTTTTCCTAGATTTAAAAAAAAAAAGTAGTAATACCATAAATAATTTTTAGTTTCAAATCAAGTTACCTCTGCTCTGAGGAATTCGTTTGGTTTGAAAAATAACTACTTTCGGCTAATAGCCATCTGAAATTAAATTTTCGCTTTTAATAAATTTAATAATTTCAAGATTGCTATGAAAAATCGTACCGACAGTTAATTCTCTTACTCTGAGAAATGATACCCGTAACCCTTCCGTCAGAATTTGTAATTAAACCTTCAATAGATCGTTTTAGGTAATAAACACCACCAAAAACAGCACACAGCCTGATTAGGTAAAAACATTTCAAACTTTACTCACTTTTTGCATTACTTATTACAGACCTGCAGAAGCATTGAGGTATTTCACCACTTCCATACAAAGTCCATAAAAACGGTGTGTTACCGTATCGACCAAGTGATTTTAAAAATCTCTGCACCGCTTGCAATCCTTCAATGGTCGGAGAGTCTTTCTCAACCATTGCAATCGCGTGTAAAACGTAATGCTGGACATTTGGAGTAAGTTTACGAGATTTTAAAAATTCAGAAAATGTTTTTGTTTCGAAATCTGTTTAATTAAAAATTTAGTTAAAAATAAATAGGTTCAACATTAAAATGAATTTAACCTCTATACTCCTCAGTATGTTGCTCATAATCCATGCAAAACGTTAGTAATTTCATCAACATTCGTTTTTCGACGAGTGTGACGTCACCAGTACTAAAAACATCGGCACGTGAGCAGGGAACCTTAGAAAATAAATATTTTACAACTGGAATATTAAAACAAAGTAAAGTTACTTGTGCTAATTTTCCATTTAAATATGTAAGTACTCGTGTTACACATTTGAATTCTGCATAGCGAGAAATATTAGAAGAAATTAATAAGTTTACAAGAGAACCTTGCGACAACAAAATCTGTGAAAAAAAAAGAAGTGAGTCATTTTGTTTATAAATTTTAACAGGACTTTTAATACTTTTGGTGCTAAATCAAGATTGAATTTTCTAGAAAGTGATTCCAAATCTTTCCAATGTTTAATTTCAGGTTTATCTCGACGTTTAGTAGGAATTTTAGTTTTATCTGGAATTGCATCAATGCCGGTTTGTGATTCAGTGTCCGTGTTTTCTACATTTTCCGAAATTGAAGTTTCTTCGACAGATGCTTGGGCTTCGCATTTTATTTCTTCTTCTTTGATTTGCGCTATATCATTCGGTATTGACGAGGTTTCTTCATTTATATTTGCGTCTCTAATAGCAGCAGTTGCCTCTTCTACGTTTTCATCTTCTTCAGGTATGCATTCACTGGTTAAATATTAAAATGTTACTACTTGAATAGTTAGTAAAATTTTAAATCATACGTAATTAAAATTTTTTCCGTTGCATTATTAATAACTTGAAAGTCATCAGTTATAGGTGAAAATTTTTCGCCTTCGTTAAGCAAATTTTTAAAGTCACTCGATTGGTTTTCCTTTGGCTGATTATGAATATTAATCCATTTTCTTATTCCGTCTAAATTAAATGATGCCCATTCATTGCCGTAGTAATCATTTCTGAAAAGATTCATCATATAAACATTTTCCAATTTATAAATTTTATTTCAAAATATACCTGTCAAGATGTAAAACTGTTTTCCCGCTTCTAGCGGCAGCTGCCGCAACGATCGATTCAGGTAAACCTAAAACAGTCAATTGAAAAAAATAAAATAAATACGCACAAACCGTTTTAAAGTCAGCTAAACACTTTACCTGTCCCCAAAACAACAACATCGTAGTCAGCTGATAGATCGTCCTCCATTTTAAGGACATGGGAATAACAAAGATTCCAGCTCAGGTTCATTACGTCACATTTTTGCTCTAAATTCTGTGTGGGCGATTGAGGGTGACGTAAAATTAAAGATCCATGACATCTCGAACCGGACAACTTATAATTTTTGAACTTAATTTCTGAAAATGATATGTTTATTAAAAGCATTAAATTTTCTCATTTTTTACTTTCGTTTAACTTTTTTCATTTACTATGCGTAATTTAGGAAACGCGCCAACACTTCACTTACATTTAATACATACATCAAGTCGCCTGTCGTCGTGGTCGCCGATCATACTCACAACTTAATAGCATTAATATTAGTAATTTATTTCATTCCACTACGACACTTTTGATAGCATTAAATAAGATTTAACCTAAACGACAACTTTGACATCGGATGTCATAGAGGTATTATTAATTTACGGTCAAGGGTCGATTTTTAATCGCTATGTGATTTCATTTCAGCCTAATGGACGGAGATTAGATTTATTCACAGCTGATTTCATTGTAAATTATGTCAGTCTGTGTCTGCAGGTGAAGATACTCGTTTCTCTTGGAATCGCTAAATTATTTTTTGTAAGTATTGTTAAGAGGAAGCAAAGGAATTTCCGGGGAAAACATAGAAAATGTCAACCTTGAAAAAGCGACTTTCATTTTTCCCCTTGTATTTCTCCGTCAATTTCCTCGTTATAAATTTTTTTATATTAACCATTTGATAAACTTGAAATTTATATTTTTTTAGTAAATTATGAAATTCTTGTTGCTGTGTATTATTTTCATCTTTCCGCTCTCCGTGTTGTTTTTATATTTGTGACCTCTGACGTCAAAAATTGATTTAATAATTTTATTCGTAAATGACCAATTAATACCAACCGCGCATACTGAGTTGCAACTGATATGCCCGTATTAAAAATTTGTTTTTCCAGGGGTCCAGTTTCAAATTGCTTGCAATAACGTACACGTGGAATCCTACGTGGAACACACGTGTCAAGTGTTATAAATTAGACAACAAGATGTAATTTTTTAACCCAACCAACCATTTTATATTACAATGTTCAGGTGGTTGCAAGCTTTAAACTATCAGACATATACGCACACGTAGTATAATTGACACAGGTAATGAAAGGCAAACAAATTATAACCCGCAGTGTATAATTGACGAGAAATTGCTCAAAACAGTGGTGTGAAAAACAAATCGCGTAAACATGAAATTAATCTGACAAAATGTCATCATTGAAAATAACTGAAATATTTGCTTGTCCATGTCATGATGAAGTCAGAATGGAAAAAAAATTATCTGTTTAGCTCTTTCCTTTTTATTTAGGACACTACGGATGAGATTTTTAAAAAGACTTTAGTTTACCGCTGATGTAGTTAACTACAAATAAACAAAGTTCAAAATTGTAATCTGCACCATAAAAAAAAAATGAAAGTAACATTTTGATTACAGCATCACACAGCAATGAGATGATATATTTTACAAAACTGATTGGGAATTTTCCAATCTGACTCATCACTCAATATCAAAAAAAATCTGGACGAATGGAAGGCCAATGCGCTAAGACGACTGAATATATTGAGACAGGCGTTTTTCGTATCAGTTTTTGATTTACCGTCCTCGTATAGTAGATTGTGGTTTTGAATTTTGCATTTTATTTGTTTTTGTGGTAATAATTGATATTTTGGAAGAAGATCATTTATTAAGAAAATAATTATTATTTAATTTCAGATTTATACAACTGTTTCCGGTTGACGTGTAATGAAAGGCGACGCACCATAATCAATTGTGTACTTATATATAAGGTTAGTGTGAAATTGTTTTCCCATTATTTGTAATAACAAATCTGGTAATAATTTATTTTGAAATTTTAAAGTTGTGGGATTATCAAATGTATTATTCAATATGCACATGCAAAGATAGATAACTCCAAAATCACTTAATTAAACATGAAAACTGTGGTACAATTTGATTTTAATAGTGAATCTGGGTAAAAACAGTAAAGTTTAAAAATTCAAATGTTGGAAGAGGTTCACTTTTTACATCAATTCCATTCATAAAACATGCGAATATACCATTTGGGATGGTAAGAATACGTGTTAAGTTTTTATGAATGAAATGAATGTACATAGATTTTGTCTAAGTCTTCGAGAAATTTTCTGATTGTGATAGCACAGTTATATTCCTCAGATTCCTCAGATTAATATCAGCTTCAGCAGTGAAGCTGTAACTGAAATATTTTCAAACAATTTTCTTATTCAGTCTTAGCAACTCAAATTTAAACCAGCTATGGACCTAGAATTTTAAATTGAACTATGAGTTTTTTAAAAAAATCTTAGTAGAAGTTAAGTGGAAGTTAAATTTAATCAAAATAATAGACTTTTTATACTTTTCTTACATTTCTATGTGGGTAAGTGAAAGTATTTATACATTGGTCTAATTTCAAATTACACAAAACAATTATTAGGTTGTTATTGGTGCAAACGACAAAACATTGTCAATCAGACAATTAATAAAGCGGTCTCAATAAAAATATAAATATTGGGGATAAAAGATGGTAAAACGTTCTACCTTTTCTTCCATTGCGCCTACATCCGTGAGAGCTTTCATTTTTAACAATTTAATCCCAAAGTTATGTGGCTAAATTTCCGGTATTAGCAATTCCCAAATCTGTGGGTGACGTATTGTTAACACGACGGTATGAGCCGCGATAGTACCCCCAACTGTAAGAATGCCGTATTATAGCGTCGTATACCACGTCACACTCAGATTTGGGAATTGCTTAAACCCAAAATTTAGCCACGTAACTGTGATTAAATTGTAAAAAATGGAAGCTCTCACGGATGTAGGTGCAATGGAAGCTCTCACGGATGTAGGTGCAATGGAAGAAAAGGTAGAACTTTTTACCGTCTTTCATCCCCAATTTTTATATTTTTAGTGAGGACCCCCCTTTAAAAAAAAATTCACCCAATTTTTTTACGTGACACAGAAATGATTTCACTTTGATGATAAAATTTTATAGCCACATAAGGAAATGAAATAGAAAAGCTCTTAAAAAGACTATATTCACAGCTGGCTTTTTAGTTTACCATCTGTACATTAATTTTGCATTTCATGACCATTACTCAGCTACTCCACATTCAGTTTCACAACACTAAAAACCGTATTCAAAATTCAAAATTACCATGTAATATCTGCAGAACTTGATCATGAATTGAATTTCAAAACTTTACAACAAAAAGTTCCGAGTTGTTTGGGAATTTCCATTCGAATTTTCCTAGTTTTATCTTCTCTGGCCTACATTTTGGAAACAAATATTTGTCCATGCTCATTGATAGTTTGTATGGTGATTGCATTGAACTCTAAATTGGTAATCACATTTATAGAATTTGTTGCATGTAAACAAAAGAAAAGGATCTTAAAATTTCAGGTTTGTCAATTTAATTAGGTAATTTCTAAAAGGATGAACTTTTTTGTGAAATTTAATCAGTGATGACAAAAGAATTCTTTCATGTAGTCAAGGAATTTTAATTTATGAAATTTTATTTATTCTACTCTCTTTTCATTGGGTTCTTTTTATAGCGTGTTATTAGAAAAGATAATTACAATTTGTCGGTTTAAAATCAAAGATAAGAGCCGTTGCAACTACTTTGATTCTATTGTTATTAGATAGTTGGATTGGAAAGTGTGTTTGATTAGGTCTAATGAACTCCAGGCGATTAAGCAGCTTGAGAAACGACTCAAGCAAAGATTTGACAAGTGCAGATGAGCTTGATATTGTTCATCAAAATGTGCAACAGGTGGGTAAATATTAATTATTACCAATTTGAGTTATCTGCAATCAGTTTGGCACTGAAAGAGATCAATAACTAGATATTTAGTACAAATCAGACTTGCAAACCTAAAGTACTTTATTAGGTAAAGTAAATCACACTAATTTATTTTGATTTCTTTAAAGTCTAAAACTTCAAGACGGAAACATTCTTTTATTGGTACAAACGAACGAAATTGTAAAAGTATTACAAAATTTGTCCCATTTCAAAAATTATCAAAATATTTGTTGAATTATACAACAGGAAAACAAAACTATTCTTATTAATCTCATCTTGAACTATAAAATACTAGATCCAGGACACAGGAAAAAATTAAAATTGTAACTAGGTGAAATTATTTTTATACATAACAGTGATTAGACTGAACTTTGTCTTGTCCTTAAATTACCAGACCCCATTTTTTTCTGCAATTGTCAGATTTATCATTATCTGGAAAAAAAGGCTTCAGTGACACGCGAAATTTGAAATTGTGTAAACAAAATTCTTATCCATAATTTCTCCCCTTGGCAACAACTGATAGGAAAACATGTAATTAAATTAAAAATAAATAGTAGTAAACACTTTCATCTTCAAACAACTTCTTAATTAAACATTAAACATTTGAATAAGACAAATATGAAAACATAATTAACGAGAACGGTATCTTGTCGTTTTAAAGTATGCAGAAGTATTTTTGTAATCAAATATAACCCCACAACTGCGAATTTTTTCACAAAATACTGTAACTGAATACTTCTGCATTAACTTACAGTCAAGTCACTTCCTTGCATAATCCTCAACTTGTTATTTTTATTACATACACTTGCAAAGATGACTGCTCCAACTCCTCCGATCTATACTATCAGTGTAAACATTCTACACATTTACTTCTTTATGATCAAATTCAATGTTATTTTCTAACAAAACTGTAGTAATTACTAGGAAACTAGAGAGTGCCTTCACTTTTACTATTAATGGAACTCGCTTTAATTTTGCAAGTTATTAACTTCCTTTTACTTTCCTTTATCAATTTTAGCTTCAAGTCATGGACAAACCTTTAGTAGAGAATGCAGTGTACACCCAGGATCATGGAAGTGTCAAAAAGACTTCCCAACTTGGGGATGAAGAGATGGGGACACGCACTCCTTCTACCATTAGTGTGCAATCACCTGTTACTCCTGTTCAAGGGTCTGCAATTACTTTGGAGAGTGTATTTGCTCAAAGAAATTTGAAGCATCCGACTACGTAAGTTATTTTTTTTAGGTTTTCAATTTTGAGGTCACAATGTTGGGTTTAATGTTAAATGTTAAGTCACGTTTGATAAAAAAAGGGTGGAAATAAGGATGGATTGCAATAGCTCATATTACATGTAATAGATGTCTAGTCAGTTAAAATTTCAACTATCAATCGACAAGTTATTACATTTCAATTATGTATTTTGTATTTTACTATTTATTATTATTTTGATTGATTAGAGTAGAGATGTTACCTATGTGATTAAGTGTTATTATTGCGGATTTACCAATTTTTAAATTACTTTGAAGAGAACGTTCCTACTTTTTATTATGTCGAGATTTTCTTGTGGCCTTTTGAACCTCCAATTGTGAAAACTTTGATGTGAATTTTTGGAATAAAGGCTATTAAATTTTTATTGACAATTAGAAACAAGAAAGTTTCAAACAAGTTACATTAAAGTTACTACCTTTCAATTCATGAAAACTTCAATCCAATACTTGCCATTTACATCTTGTTGCCCATTGATTAGCATTCACCACTGACATTTTATTATCATTACGCCAAATGGGTTATTTCTTGGTTTCATTTTTTACTTATTCCAATTTTTTATCAGTTTACATTTTTGAAACTGCCTTGAACTGCATATTGTTTGTGAGCTCATGTTTTTTTATAAGTTAAATCAAGGCGACATTTAGACTTTGACATAAAAATTTTTTGAAATATCAACAGATTACCATAACCTAAAAACATTGAACTTTAGTTAATATAATATTACTCTTTTTTTATTATTCTAGGAATTGTCAAACAATGATGCATATATTGAAAGGCAATATTGGAACAGGAATTTTAGCTATCCCAGAAGCATTAAAACATTCCGGCATAACAGTAAGTAATTATATTGATGCAAAACAAAGAATTCTCAAACGGTCTTTCATTTATAGGTTGGTACTATTGGTATATTACTCATAGGCATTATATGCATTCATTGCATGCATATGTTGGTTAGGTGTGCCCACGCATTGTACATTAGGTAGATATTAAATTTTTCACTTTTTAAATGTGGCTATTCAAATAAAATTAAAATTGCAAATGTTTGATTGCAATCTGTTTCCTTAGGGAGCGTGTAACAAGTCTAGACTACATGGATGTAGCTCAACTTAGTTTTAAGACAGGGCCCAAACCAGTGCAAAAATTTCACAAGCTTATTAGGTATTACTGAAATAAAAAGTAGCAATTACAAACCACTAATCTGGCCTAAAATTTCATTCTAGAGTGATGACTATAATATTCTTGTGTATCACTCAGTTTGGATTTTGCTGTGTATATATGCTTTTTATATCATCAAACTTAAAATCAGTAAGTTATTTAAAAAGAAATAATTTTCTTTCGTTTTCTTGAAACTTCTTGAAATTCTTTCAGGCATTTGATGTGATTACACATTCAGATTTATCACATCAAGTATACATGGCGATGTTTTTACCAATATTAATAGGATTCTGTTTCATTCGTACTCTGAAACATTTGTCCTACGCTTCCATAACGGCAAACGTGTTATCAACTGTATCGTTTGTCATCCTCTTTTACTTCCTCCTCCAAGACTTGCCTCCAACAAGCACGAGAAAACATTTTGCTACTTGGGATCAATTGCCCCTATGGTTTGGTATCGCTATTTATTCCTATGAAGGAATTGGCTTGGTAATTGACTTTTACTTTACAAGGGAATTATTAAGTTAAACAAATATTTTACACTTGCAGGTACTTCCTTTAGAGAATAAAATGAAAACTCCTCAAGACTTCGGAGGCTTAACTGGAGTACTTAATACAGGAATGGTTATAGTAGCATGCATGTATGCTGCCGTCGGGTTTTACGGTTACTTAAAATATGGTGACGCCATTTTGGGAAGTGTTACACTTAATTTACCAACAGATGCGTAAGTCAGAGATAAGTCTTTAAGATTTTTAACAATTAATTGATGATTTTATAATTTCAGTTGGGGTTTAACTGTGCGGCTTTCATATGCAGTTGCAATATTCCTCTCATATCTTGTCCAATTTTATGTGCCAATTGAAATTATATGGCCAATGATTAAAGAACGGTTACCAGGAAGGTTTCAAGTGTACAATAACTTAATGGAATATGGGTTTAGAGCGTGGATGGTTCTTATTTCGTGTAAGTTTGTTTTAAATCGTATAGATGATGTTTGTAATTTATAATTTTTATTTTTTTTTATTAGTTACATTGGCTGCAGCCGTGTCAGACTTAGGTTCACTCATTTCATTGGTTGGAGCTGTTAGTGGAAGTTATTTGACTGTCATTCTACCCCCCATTTTAGAAATCACTACATTCTGGGAGCATGGTATATCTCATTGGACATTAATTAAAGATATATTGATATTGGGTTTTGGCCTAATCGGATTTGTAACTGGAACTTACACCAGTATTATAAATATTAGTTAAATTTATTGCTTTTGTGAGCTTTTTTTTGAAGCTGTATTGCATATTTTTATAAGTTTTAATAGTTTAAAACTATTAAAAGTATTTTTTGTGTAAATATGTAGGTTCAATTTTTATTTATACTGATTTTATTGATTATTTTGAAATGTAATGTAATAAACGCTAATAATTCACATAAAACATGACGATAGTGATTAACTAAGGATTTTTACTATTTATTGTTTTGTCTTTTATTTGATGACTCAGTTTTGATATGCCATATGAATGATGACATTTTGTGGGCTAACAAACTTAAAATGAAATCGCCATACTGTATTATTTTTTTACTTTACATTTAATGACTTTGCATATGTAACATGTCTTGTTTTAATTTAAGTGATCCAATTTTATTTCCAAACACTTTATAGACCTTTTATTTACAAACAGAGATTTCATAGTAGTACATAACAATTGGGGAATTAATTAAATAATTATTTCTAATTGTCAAATCTTAATTCTTTGCTGTTAAATACTGTATACGTGAACTCAATTCTAACCTCAATTACAAGGTAGATTTGAGAATATTTATCAAACAATAGTTCAGAACAAGATTAGATTGCACATTTTGTGTGTTATCAATACCGCAGTCTTGTGAAATATATTTATTTGTGTATTATTTTACCCCCATTGAAATATAATGAAGAAAAGTATTATTCCAATGGCTTCCATTACACTTAAAGATATGTATTTTTTGGTCCAATTATCTGCAATAAATAAAATTTGGAATTTAAATTCATAATTTATTGCTAATACATTTATTCCAAGTATTTTATAATAAAGTAACATATAAATAAGTCTACATTCTACATGTGATAAAGAATCAGCGGAGATGAACCCGAGGGATGTTAACTGTAAAGTAAAAAAAGGTTGTAATTTTAACTTCCAAATGTGAACTTCGATTTTTTTACGTTTTTCCTCTGGTAATTTATTGTATGTGTTAACTGGCAATGAGTGTTCGACTTCGGCTTCATTAACATATTCATTCTCTGTCGCCATTGTATTTTTTATTGGAAGCTCGTCATTTGGATAATATCCAGTGGGTCGACGAGCATTTAATCTCGCGGATGTCCTACGTTTCTCTTCAAAATCATCAGAAAAATTTTCTTGATTTTTCAGAAACATTGGTTTATTTGGTTTTGTTTTTAAGATTCCGGTCACTGAAAATTAAAAATTTATTAATGAATAAGTCAGCAGTAAAACGTAATGTTATTAACCTTTGGCCGGTTGGGAGTGGCCAATATTTTCCTTCAAAGAACCTTTTCCACTTTCAGAATGATTCTGTAAGTAATAATTTTGCCATATTTTTAAGTTTTATCAATGATATATTAATATTGCGTACATTATCTGGTGTTTCTACATATCTTGGGTAAGTATAGTACCCATTTCCTACACGTCCATTAGTTTCATTTTTGGGTTGAAAAGACCAATTACTTTTGCTTCCATTATCATCAATGAATCCGTTATTTTCATGCCCCTTTTTGGGCATTCTATTGTTATTTGTTGGTGGCAGATCATTTGACTCGTACTCGTACGGATGCAGTTCCTAAATGACATCAAGAGTTTTAATTAGTATGAGATTTTATTAAATTATTTATGTGCTTAGCAAATTATGCAGTTAATTAAGCGTTTTTAGATGTGGTTGGGCGAATATGCAATAAAAAAATCTTGGATTAGTCATACACTAAATGTAAATTTATTTCGCAAATAATTGTAGAAATTCAAGATAAAAAGAAATAAAAATTGTAAATGCAATAATAGAAGCGACGGTATAACATATGACAACTTAAATTAACTAAGTAGGAATTATATAAACATGAACACATTTCCATTGAACACAAAACTTAGTATACTTATGTAGGACAACAAAATTCTATTGAACAGCTCATTAACCGGAAGTCATGTGACGTTAGTCACGTGATTATGTCAAAAATGGCAAACCAAGGAATCGTATACGACTTCTTGGGCAAACAGGTTGGTAAATAACTGCAATTATTAACATTTCTTTGACTGATGAATTAAATTTTCATTTCTAGTCCTTACGCAAGAAACCGCATCCCTTTGATTCGTTTATATAGTGAAGCATGAATAAGTAACACGACTGAAGGTACGTGAAACTCAGATTTGTGTTAAATTAAATCTGGTATAACTCGCGCTCCTTGATTATAATTCACAAACCCGGTTTCAAAAACATAGAGAGTTAGAGAGGGAAATCTATCTAGGGACTGGGATGGAAATTAACAATATTTTGCAAACGTACAAAACTTGTATTGAACTTCGGGTCTTCGAAAGGATTTTTATAATTAGTCCTAAACATCTTGTAACTAATTTGAATTTTCACCAAACAAACGACCTACAAGAGAAACATAATTTAAATGCCATCGTAAGCTTATTTTTTTCACTCGAATTTACATTAATAATCCAATGGATACCGATTTTGGAGCAAAAAAGCGGTACAAAAATCCAGCTAATGACATCTTCAAACTCTGACGCAGATTCTAGAAACCTGCTACCCTGAAACAAAAACCCCATAATCAATAAATACTATATTAACATTGAATCAAAATGAAAACCTTGAAATGTTGGTCTTCACTTGCAACAACTAAGTACGTGTAATACCCCGTAGAGACCAAATCAAAGAAACAAATGATAGTTGTAGTGAACATATAAGGTATTAAGTGTTTGTAATTATTCTGCAGATAAAATTTACTGATTAAATTCTAGGAAAGTAAGGGTAGACTGTAAAACGTACTGGAATGCCATGAGCAGCCACAAATATGCATCCTGCACTAAGTAGCCATAACACATTCAAAGAAATGTACGCAGCAAACCAGACGTAATAACCTGAAACAAAAAGTAATGGAAATTATACAACTACCGTATCTAATTCAGTATACGTGCAAATATCCAGTAAAAGAAAGTTACACTGTGAAAGCAAATTCTGATCTGTATCATGTTTCAGCAGCAAATCAGAATTCAGAGTGAAATTGAGCTCTATTTTGTTGAAGTTTCTACTTTTGTAGACACATTCCCACCTGCTTTTTGGGTGCATTTTTTTAACCCTTAAGGAATATAAGGTACGGTATTTACAATGGGATTTACATCGGTCTATATCATACTGTAACTCTTTATGAGAACTTAAGAGATTTATAATGCAATCATTTTCTACTTGTCCATAAGAAAGAATAACACTCATCGTCTCTTACCTTCTTCTCCAGAGTAAGACTCCACACGACTTCTAATTGACTGAATAAAAGCCTCAAATCCGTGTTTAGGCACTGGAGTTGTGCTAACACCACTATCACTGACATCTGTAAATACAAGACATTTAACCAAAAACTTTTCACAAGAGTAATATTTGCACACCTGTCGTTGAATTTAATGTTATGTCTGTAGATGAAGCAGTTGTGGTGGTTGTTGTTGTTGTTGTTGTTGTTGTTGTTGTTGTAACATTTGTTGTAACTGTAGTTGAGTTATAATCCTCTGTAGAAAGGTCGTCATTCGTTTCATTTACATTTTCAATTGAAGACTTAGACATAACATGGATTATGGAAAGAACAATTAATCCAAAACATGCTTGAAACTGTAATAAGAAACCATAATAATTGCACAATAACCTTTTACAACGTAATTAATTGCGACCAATCAGATAGAGATAAAGTTTCATAAGCTTTCTCTCTCGACATTTTAAAGACATAAATTGACCTGGTAATGTGATACTTACAATGGTAATTCCAGCTACAATGTACAAAAGTCTCTTCTTCTTTCCTGGTTCAACAACCATCGTATAATAGATGTTCCCAATGGAGGTAATGTCTCATTTAATCTCCGAGTGAAACACAAAACTAGGTATGTTTCAACTAGAGATAAAAATTCCTCCTTGCTTACGCTTTAGATAACCTTTGTTCCAATTGCCTCCTGATAAGATAACAACACCTTGTGGGTGCTGCTTGAACGAAAAAATTAACCGACATTCTTTACATTTTTAGTTATGTTTTGTCTGAAACTGTGACTTTTCTTAATTTAATCAACTGATTAGTGTAGATTAGTTAGTAGCATGTATGTATTAGCAAATATGCCCCTTGTTGTTTAATCATAAAATTTTCAATAGTCATTTTTTGCATTAGCACACCTAATTTTAATATATAATGGTTTGTGACATCACTAAAGTTAACGTGCTCACACATCAAATGTGATTTCCATAAGATATGTACTTCGCCTAAGCTTCACCCTTATAAATGTAGCTAGTAAAATTGTCACACAAATGTGTGGTTTTTTTACAGGACAATAGCGTCACCTAAAAATAAAACTGCAGTTTTGCTTCCATTTTGCCGAAAGCTGCTGTCATGCATATTTACACAGAAAAACATAGACCAGTTTCTGAAATTCCATAAAATCAGTGGCTCTTTTAAGCACATATACTGCACTTGAAAAGTTGTGTGTTAAAAACTCATTAAATTATCTCTTTTACGTCGTCTGTAAAAGTATGTAGTTAAAGCGTATGATGTACTCACAAGTCAGTACCGCCTATATTCTAAATTCTTTTTTTTACAATACTTTCACTTATACATTTAATGTATTGCAGCAAAGTTGCAACTTCACCAATTGATAAAAATGAAAAATTACTTCACTGATCTTTGACGACATAGGCATTTCGTCACAGTGTATGCTCCCCAAATGAATGCTGTAAATTTTTGATAACACCCAATATCTATCTACTTATCTATGGTAAAACCAATTTTATTAAATTCCAATATTTTTTCTTCCAATCAAAGAGCAAATTAATAAAAACAACCCCAATAATAAAAGTCCCCCAACAGATATAAATATAGTATTAAGCAACCAAAAACTAAATAAATAAACAACTTTATCACAATACGGATATTGATTATCGTATGACGGTTCATAAATTCCATAAACCCAAGTGCAACCTACAATTGTGAAATACTATATTTTAATACTATTTCTTTTTAAGAGAAAATTTAAACATGATTTTTACCTGCAATGAACCATGATATAGTGACGCAGTGAATAAAGTTTGAAATTCCAAGTAATGTGAGATCTTGTCTTTTTAAGGATTGCTCATCTTTGTGGCGAAATTTAAGACGGATAACGACGACGAATATGATGCTGAGTAATGAGAAAATCCCACCGACGATTAAATAAATTGGTATGTATGGTTGCACAGGACAAGAATAGAGGTATAAGGAACCTAAAATGAAATGTATACTTTACTTAGGTAGTTAGTGAGACCAAGCCAATAGAAGTCGCTTCTATCCCAATGAGAATAACTTGGGGTAAGTACCACAGCATTTGTACAAGCTTTAAGGGTAACTACGTAAACTGACATAGAGATCTCTTCTTATAGCTAATATAAGGTTATAAATTATACGGGACCTTCAGTCTAACATTTCTATGTATCCTGTATCAAAATTCAAAAGCATGAAGGTTATTTTAAACGAAACTAGAAGTGAATTTGGGTAAAGTTCAAACATTTAACATTTATGCGACCTCTCGTGATAAATAGGGAATTATAAATAGTTGTTAAAGAGCTTTAATCTGTGTGGAATAATTTATTTACCCATTACGATCATAGATGGCGGTCCACAAACAAGAAATATAACTACCACCAGCCTCATTGCTGAAATATATTTATTTTAATGAACGAAATGCAGTGAATGTATTTAATTACCTGATCCTACAAGTAGTACTATTCCTGTTTTCACATAATCAAAAAATGTAAAAGGGCCATATTGTTTTTCCAACTTTTCTGAAAGAGCCTCTTCATCTTCTATAATATTTATATTATTGATTAATATTTTTTAATACCGTATATGAATTGTCTTACCAATCTGCATTATGGTTGAATAGTTAGGAGGTGCATTGCTGCATTTAAAAGTATTTTCATTAGCCTCAGCAGATGGTACAAGAACATTAATGTCAGAACTTTGATTACTCTCATTCATATTGATAGTTAATCAGCTGTGGGATGAAAAGAAAGATGAATCTCTGGTTAAAAAATTGCGTAAAAAGTTTATTCCAAACGTGATTTTCCCCGTAGAAATTAACACAAACATATTTTCAGTTTTGGTTTTACAATACCTTTTGTCATTCCTTGAAATAGTTATTTTTTAATAACGTTAGGTCAAAAGTGTTCCTTCTTGTTCATTAGAGTCCTTAAAATTCATGTAATTAAAAAGCTACTAAAAAACTTCTAATCAGCTACTGTTTAGTCAACATCCTCGTAAATAGAGTTCAGATCATTTATATTCCGTACAAATTATTCACAGAGTAAGCGGGAAATCCACAATTGGTAACGTCACTGATGTGACCGGTCAGTTCCCTATACCTCGTGATCGGATAAGAAAATGTAAACAAGGTGCGTTATGATTGATTTCATACGTTCTGTAATCGTTTTAATCGCGTCCCTTCTGGTTATAAGTATTAAAGGAAATTGCAAAAATGTTCTTTTCATCGTTGTTGATGATTTAAGACCTTCGTTAGGATGTTATGGGGATGAGAATGCGTTGACACCGAATATAGATCAACTGTGCACGCACAGTTTTCGCTTCGAAAATGCATTTGTTCAGGTACTGAATTTTTGGAAAAAATACGTTGATTAGATTGAGAACTTCATCTTTTTAGCAAGCATTGTGTGGTCCGAGTAGAACCTCATTTCTAACAAGTCGGCGGCCTGATTCGCTTCACTTATGGGATGTGCATAGCTACTGGAGAGATGCGGTAGGGAATTTTACAAGTTTACCGCAATATTTTAAAGAAAATGGGTATTATACTACTTCTTTTGGGAAAGTTTTTCATCCAGGTATTACGAAATTATATTTTTGACTGCACTACTCTAATTTATTATAACGTGTAATTTTTTATAATTTCCAAAGGTAGAGCTTCAAATTTCAGTGATGATTACCCCTACAGTTGGTCACAGTATCCATATCACGCATCAACAGAGAAATATAAAATGAGTAATGTAAGGTTTGTATTTACTTTCGGTAAAGTGTGGGTTTTTATTTGATTTTGGGTGTTAGGTGTGCTTGGAACACGATGGAAGTTTGCGGATGAATTTAGTTTGTCCAGTTGACGTGAAAACTCAACCAGAGGGGACATTGCCTGACATTCAAGCTACTGATTTCGCGCGAAAATTTTTGGCCGAGTTTGCTTTGAATAGAAAAAAGACCAACACTAAACAGCCATTTTTTCTAGCTGTTGGGTTCCATAAGCCACACATACCATTGAAATACCCTAGAGAATATTTAAGTAAACTTTTTTTTCTTTCCTTTTTTTTTTTAAATTTTCAATGAGAGCTTAATTTTAGATTTGCATCCTATTGATACAATTTCGTTGGCACCAAATGCATTTTTTCCTCCAAAATTACCTCTGGTCGCTTGGAATCCATGGGCAGACTTACGGGAAAGAAATGATGTCAGTAAGTTGAATGCAAGCTTTCCTTTCGGCCCACTACCAAAATACTTTCAAGTAATATATAATGAAATACGGTACAATTTGAAAAATAATTTAATACAACTTTTTATTTCTAATTCAGAAATTAATTCGGCAAAGTTATTACGCTGCAACATCGTATATGGATGATTTACTTGGCCAACTTCTTAGGACATTAGTTGATGTGGGTTTTGGAAATGACACCATAATTGCATTTCTTGGAGATCATGGTTAAGAGCGAAAAACATTTAATTTTAACAAAAAGATTGAAAATAATAACTTTACAATTAAAAAAAATTGCAATTTAATTTTAAATTTTTTATAGGTTGGTCTCTAGGAGAACACGCTGAATGGTCCAAATACAGTAACTTCGAGGTATCAACGCGAGCGCCGCTTCTGTTCTACATTCCACAAGTAACAGATCCCACTAACGCGTTCTCAAGAAATTTCAAATCACTTTCATTAAACTCGCTACGCGATTACAAATATTTAATTCAACAAGGAAAGAATTTAAAATCGACAGGGTTGGTTGAAATGGTCGATATCTTCCCGACTTTAGTTGAAGCAGCCAATTTTCCCCCTCTTAAAACATGCCCGAAATTACCAAAAAAAGAAATTACGTGTACAGAGGGCGCGAGTTTAATACCTCTGATAAAATTGCATGCGAAAAGTGGCAAGCAAGCTGTTTTTAGTCAGTTTCCACGACCGTCAGTTTTCCCCCAAGAGAATAGCGATCAACCAAAGAGAAGAGATATAAAATACATGGGATACAGTATGAGAACTGTGAAATATAGATTTAATCAGTGGATTGGGTTTAATTCGAATAAGGCAAAAGGTAATTGGTCTGATGTTGTTGGGGTTGAGTTGTATGATAAAAGTATTGATGATTTGGAAGACAATAATTTAGCTTATGATCCGAAGTATGATAATTTAGTTAAAAAGTTGAGTAAAGAATTGAAAGCTGGTTGGAGGAATGCAAACTCACTTTTAATTACCAGTTTGTAATTTTCCATCTTTTAATTTTTAATTTCTTACTTAGAATTAAAATTTAAAAATTTTTTAATTGTGTCGTCTCTTCTTTCTTGTCTTTTTGATACTTCTGTTATTTCCACTATCATCTTCAGATTCGGATTCAATTTCCTTCTGTTTTTTGCTTCGAAGTTTTTTCTTCTGCTTCTTTTTGCTTGTTACGATGGATTGTGATAGTGCATCCACTTCTAATTTCATTTTCTTCCCTTTTGGATTTTTCTTTGAATATTTGTCTTCTGATAAATCGTCCATTTTACTTTCTGATTGCGGTTTTTTCGTTTTCTTTTTCACTTCTGTGTATTCCTCTTCTTCGTCGGAATCCTCATCGTCGTAATCTAAATCATCAGATTCTTGTTCCATTTCTCTCTGCAATCTTCCCACAGCAGCTTCAAGATCCGAATCGTCTAAATCGGATCCACTATCTGGCATTTTAATAACCAATGGGTAAATTCCGTTAGCTAACAAACGGAATCTTTTAAGAAAAAAAAAAATTATTTCTGACGCAAAACATGTGATTCATTAATCCACTCACTTTTTAGCTAAATCGTACGCGTTTTGTCGATTTGGTCGTCGAACACCTTTTGTAGAACCAAATTTCACTAACATATCTGCTATTGCTAAATAATCGAACTTTTTAAAAAAAAATTATATTTGTTAGTCGTGAGAATGAAGAGAGTTGTAAGTATAATGATACTTACATTCAAATAAGGAATTTTCAAATCGTTTTTTTCATTTTCTCTGAACAGTTTGGCATAACTGTGTTTCTTGATTGTCGATTTCTTTTTCTTGCGTTTTTTCTTAATGTCCGTCTCTTCTATTTCCATATCGTTTTCATCCAAACTCTACAATTTAAATTACTTATTAAAAATCTTATTGAATATAACTTAGTTTAAAAATACATCTTTGCCACTCTCATTTTCTTCACTTCTTTTATTGTCTGCTACATCATTGCTTTCTTCTTCCTAAAATTTAAAGCAATAATAAATGCTAACCTAAAAGATATAATACCAAACATTACCTCATATTCACTTTCAACTGAAGTATTTTTCAATTTTGGTAGCCCCACTTCCGAAATCCTCATAATAAGTCGGAATATTTTATCATCTATTTGTTCTCTTAATAAATCGCTGCAATTTAAAAAAAATTGTTAAAACACAACTACAAAGATAAAAACAGGTAATTTTACTTTTTCGTTTGCACCAATAGCCTCAAATACGGTTCAATAATTTTTAATTTAATGTCCATAGGAACCTTAACGGTGATAAGAGTTAATTATTAATTTTAACTTATATTATGTATCAAAGTAAAATATAAACCTCATCCTCCGAAACCCTTGCAAATTCCTCAACATAAACTTCAGCGATATGAAGTTGCAAACTTAAAGGAAATCCTTCGATGTTGTCGTGGCATTTAATTGCAACTGATTTCAGTGCGTTTATTAAGGCGTTAACTAGTTTTTCGTCCCACTCTTTACGCTTTAAACATTCAAATGACGCATTCACGAATTTACGAACAAACTGAAAGAAAAGATAGCAATAAGTTGAGTGTTGAATGGTCCAATTGTAGAAAGATTTAACATACAAATTCAAATTTATTCATTCTCCATCTGTCAATTCCAAACCATTCACGACCCATCGTTATGTAAAATCCTTCGATAAACGACATGACCGAATTTGTGCTTTTAAAATATCGAATTAAATTGCTGATCGATTGAGCTAAGTCTTCTTGGATTAATGGCTTGTCTGACATCCACATACAGTAAAATAATCCTTTCCATAGATGCAGCATGTCGTCTTTGGTGAAATCTGTAAACATAATCACGTGGTGTTTTAAAAAATTTATTTTTATATTCAAAATTGTTCATTCATACCTTTTGTTGATGCCGATTTCGCCGCGATCCATTTTTTTAACCGTCTTAATGCCCGATCACGTAAAGTTTTATCATTTGCTGCTAATTTTTGGGCAAAATGAACTTCAGCCGTGTACTCAACTTCCAAGGCCGCCATTTTCTAAGATTCTAAGATCCCAAATCTGGATCAAGTTCCGCAATAAAACGATGACGTAATTCACATTTCACGTTTTCATTCGTGGATTCACCGATACAAAATCTATTGCTTTGTGTTCCAAATTTAAACATAACGTAAAATCTAATCATTTCATTGGGGTAAAGTATGAAAAGTTTATGACGTCACATTTTCATTACTCATCACTGCCATTTTGCTTCACCCTCAGCATTGAATGCCGAAATGGCGTCGAATGCGAGAGAAGTAACGACTTTTTCCATTACAGTACCCGCAAGCGAAGCGGATAGAATTATTTCAGGTGAGAAAAAAATGTAACGGGAGTTTGGGCCATTCAAATTTTGGAAATTCAAAATGAAACAAATGTAACGGCATGGTTCCAGTATTTGTCTCCTGCTGCAATGACGTGATTTTATTTTCAATATGGTTCTATTTTTGTTCCGGCGTTAAGCAAACCGTTCCTAATTTTCTATAAATTACAACTATGTTGACTGACTGATAAAATTTTTTCGACAATAAAAACAATTGACCGGAACGTTTCATACTGTAATTCAAACATGAATGAAAGAAAATATTTTTTCCTACATTTTTAAAAGTATTTTTATCTTTTAATATATTATAGATGCCTCTTATGCTCAAGAGTTGGTGTTGAAATTGAAACAGTTGTCTGCTAACACAAGTTTAGGTAACAAATTCAAATATAGAAATTTGTATTGGAATTACAAGTTTTTAATTTGTTTAATTTATTAAGATGGGAGTCAGCAACAAATTAATGCAATTACACTCACATCGGGAGAAGCAATTACCATTCCTGCAGAAAGTATCCAGTCAGATGGAACAGTCGCCGTGCCGGTTGAGACAGTTACAATTCCGACAGAACCTGTTAACGGTGAAATTTCATTGTGACAGTTTCTTTGACATAATAAATAATAATAAATTTTTATGTAAGACACAACAGTTATTTACAAGAAACGAGAAAAAATATTCAATTGGACTAACAGGCTTACAAATATGTTAATAAACATGCGGTTAGGCATGGAACAAGATTTTAAATTTCCAAACACATGTAAAAAAGCTGATTTGTGGGATAAAATCGCTTTCGAAATGCAAAAGACAACATCAAGCGCCTATGGATTGACAGGAATGATATGCGACTCCAAGTGGCGCAATTTATTAACAACTTACAGAAAATTAAGAGACACATACAAATCAAAAAAAGAAAGACGGTTTGAGATACTTTTTTTTGAAATCGAATTATATTTTAATTACTTCATTTAACTTTAGTCGAAACTGGGAATATTTTGACCAACTTGAGGAAGCGTACGGAGAAGAACTGGATAACCCAACAGATAAATCCGACGTTTCGTCATCACAAACTTCAACCCAACAAATACCGACATCTAGTAACAGTACAACAAACTGCAACCCAGCGAAACGAATAAAACTGAGTGATTCATCATCATCACCTCCGGAATGGTTTTTAGCTTACAGGCGGGAAGAAAGACAAGCTGAAGAAAAGCGTAGAAAAGAAGAGAAAGAACGGCTCGATCGGCTCGAGAAGATCGAACAGCAAAAAATTGGTGTACTCAATGAATTCAACAACTTATTACGAATTCTCATTGAAAAACACAAATAGCTTTTAGTATATACAAAAGAATACTGTTTATTATCAATAATTATGAAAATAGTGATACTGTTTAAATTTTATAATTTACAAATTTGTATTCGTAATTAAACTATTCGCTACTTCATCACGCTTTGTCGTCCCATTTTCTTCGCTCTTCGGAAAATCAATTTCGAAATATTCGTCAACACCGTGATCTAAGATTGTGAAATCCCGCTCATCTTGCTGCATGCATAAGTTATGCAAAACGCATGCAGCTACGATAACTTTAGGAATCAACTCTAATCGAGTCATATTTAGAAATATTAAACGCTGAAATCTTGATAAAAGCATTTTGAACACAGTTTTTATACAATCATGAGCAGTTTTGTGCGCTCGATTGAACGCTTCTTGTTCAGACCGCCAGGATCGTGGATGATAAGGTGGCATAACATAATCTGTTAATGGGTAAGCGTTGCTTCCTACTAAATAAGAGTTGTCATAGAGTACTTCAATGGGACCTTCCATTAATTTTTCATATAAAGGACTTGATGTCCAAACTTGGTTCTCTGAACTCCCGCCGGGTGGACCAGCTAAGACGTTTATAAATTCGTGCCGGTGGTTGCATATACCCTAGAATTAGAGCGTAAGTAGATTCCTTGTTTTGTTAATTTCTAATTATTACTTGTAAAATAACCGAATGACATCCGAATTTGTTATGAAATAGTTCATCGTGTTCGCCTGGTTTTGGTATCGCTACGTGAATAATTCCAATTGCGCCCATGACTAAAGGTAAGTTTGATTTTTCTGCGAATCCTTCCATTATGAAATTTGCCTCATCAGTATCTGGCCAGCATATATATTCGTGTGATATAGAATGCAATGTTTCGCAGAATATTTTAAATGCACGGTGTGCGTGGCCTTTACCTATACCAAATCTAAAGTAAAATTTTTTTTATAGTATTTGACATTTCCCTTCTTTTCTATTTAGATATGAACCTGACGGATACGCTACGAAATCCTTCTTGGTTCGTCAATAACCAAAGCGAAAGAACAACCATTTTTTTTAACGGCATGATCGGTCGTCCACGTTGGACGGGTTTTATATTTGTTCGTTCCACGACTTCGATGATTTTCTAAGGTAAATGAAATGCGATTAGTAAACAGTTCAATTGTACGTGACAATTTTAAATTAACCTGGACTGTTGATTTAGACATTTTAAAGTGAATTTCAAAATCCAGCGCTGGAAATTCGTTTTCGATACTGTCATCTCCGTGTAACAATTTTGGTTTTTTGTTTACATGATTTAATTCTTGATCAGCATCATCTTCTTCATCTTCACTATTTACAATAGCAAAAATTAATTCTTCTGATCCACGTTTCCTCTGTTTGTCTACTAGGTAATTCAGTAATTTTGGTGGTTCGGTAAGGATACTTAATATAGTTGGGGCACATGACAGCAGAAGATTAAGTTCTTCGCTCATACTCATTTCTACTATTATACAATTATATACAAACAAAATAATTCAAATTATCATACATCACATAGATGCGAGAAGTCGTTTGTGAACGGTGGTCTGTTTTTTTGCTCCCTCTGACGGGAAAAAGAAACTCTTACCAACGCTATCTACCGCAGCCTACAAGAACCAAACGCATTTTTTTCTTAAAAGGTTAGCGTTATTACTGCAGTATACATTTGAATAATATTTGTTTGTAGTTTTGTAGGATTGAATTTCCAATGATGTCACTCAATCTAACCGGTCATGACCAAACGCATCTAAATTTTAAAGAGTGGTTTGCTGTTTCAAATCCAACACACTTTTCACTCATTTTATTTTAGTGAAAATATGATTTTACCCCACAATAAAAACACTTGTCGAAGTACTGCTTGGAGTTGTGTTAACATTTATTTTTAGTTTGTTTTATTAAAATTGTTAAATTGTTGTTGAATACGAAATCGTTATTTATAAATATATTTTAGGAAAATGTGAATTTTTATAGTTTAAATAATTTTTGAATATTAAAAATTAAGCAATATATTCTCGAATTTATCTGTCTAGGTCTACAATATAATTTCAATTTTGTAAATGGGCGCTAACTCCCGTGACCAATGGAATTGTCTAAACCTTCAGAGATGACGCATGCGCAGTTGATTTATCACAAACTCAATCTGACAGCCAGCCAGCTTCTGTAAGATCGCCTCTGAACTCTCCTTGGTTAATGCGCTTGCGTGATGACATCATTTTTACGTCATTATGGGGAAACCAACTTACAATACAAAAACTATGTCCAAGCGCATGCGCAGTACTTAAGGAGCTTTACTGAAGCGATCCCGGCACCAAACATGATGATTTCGAATCGAAGTCCCTACTTAGACTGCGCATGCGTTACATTTTGATGTTGAGATGGGGTCATGGAGATCATCAATCCGTTGGTTCCCAGATAAAATGAGCCAATCGAATGACATTTCTTAAATATGGTTCGATGAACTATGGAACCCGGAAAGTCAATATTTCATTTTTTACCAACGGATTAAACTTCGTCGATTACAAATTGGAGAGGAAGTATGTGAACCATTCTCGCGATTACAAATTGGAGAGGAAGTATGTGAACCATTCTCGGGTTTGATGCAAAAATTCGTTTTGTACTTGCGTGTTATTATTGCTGAAGGTTAAAGAAAACTGGTCAGAGTTCAATAACTTCGATTTCTTGGAGGAGACCAACGAGATGTATTCATGTTTTGGATCGTTTTACCCTACGTGTTGATGATGATATGTTGGAAAATATACAAACACTCGATTTACCTAGCTTTATTTCTTGAAAAGCACGGTTCTTTTTTAAGCTATGGCTATGGACCAACCGTATTCAATTCAATGTCTGAGAAGTGTTTTATCCTTGATCTTACTCAACTTATTTCAGTACATGTCAGATGCGATATTTATTAACACAATGTGTTATGCATTTCATCTTTTTAATTGCTGTACATAAAATATTCTCGAGGAACCGCGTGTTATCAAATAATATAGCCTAACAAACCATTGAACTGATATGGTGACATAAGAGATAATGCTTAACAATCAATTAAAACATAATAACCGCTCTTTGTTAAATGCAGTAAAATTTACTGTAATCTCGAAATTTAATTGTAGTAAAGCGTAGAAATAACGGTAATTTGGTTCAGTTATCAATAATTTACGTTTCAAATTATTACTTTTTTCGCCATTGAGCCAGGAGCTTAGGATTCAGTGTTAATGTTTAATTCTGAGTATGAATTGCATTGAAATAAAATGACATTTACTCAAATGATGACTACTAAAGATATGATCACACTTCCCTCAACTGGGGTTACAATCTTTATTTTATTGTGCTGCATGTCTTTCTGACCTTTAAAAAGGAAGTGATTAGATGGCAAAGATTAAACTAACCTTTTTTCACATTTTTTACTTTAAACTTTTGATTAAAAAATTCATATTCAGGAGTGCCCCAATTCAAAATGATTATTGTCTCGTGATACCGTCCTAGCCGTAATAGAAATAACTGTAATATTTAAGTAGCAATGTAAGTGGAGAGATGGTGCAACAGCTTGAAATGATATGATTTGCTAATCTCCTGGACGAATGTAAAATGAACGAAAAGCGTGTGTTTATGTAGCAGTTGCACGATCTCTACGGATATATCACATTTTATTGTATTACTTGATAACTTTTATTTTTATTGCATGTAGTTCAGACCCTACTTATGAATTACTGCAAAAGACATTCATAGTAATAGGGAAGCATAAAAGTGGTAATTACCCAAGTTGGTTTTTAGAGAAACTATTAATGATTATAATACGTTTTTATTTTTAGCGCAGTTATACTTAAGTATAAACCTAAAAGATGGTAAGTTAAATATTACGTTTCAAATTTCCAAATGCAATATTATTGAAAATAGTTGTTTTTTTGAATAGATAAAATTTGCCCATAAAATATTTATTCTCGCCATCATCTTTAGTCTGTTTTTTTTTATCTTGTTGACATTAAATCAACAAACGTCAACCAACATTAAACCACTGGAGCAAGAAACCCAACGTTGCCATCAGTTAGAACAACCATCGTCAACAGGGGAATTTTCTGTAAGTATTACGCGGAGAAAGTGCTGCAATGTTTACTAATGCCAAAGTTTGAATTGGGTTCCAAGGCAGCAAGAACTACTTTTATCTAAGGTTTTAAAGACTGATATTCATTTGAGTGCTAAACCACGACGTCGTTTAATGAAATCATATGGCTTATTTTTTCAGGTGAATACTCCTGGTTGTCGAATCCGACGTATAGACCCTTTTGATCCTGAGATCCGCAGTATGTATTCGTATGAAAACGAAATCGTGTGTCCAGAATCGAAACTCGCAATTGCCACAAATCGTTTGTTGCTACCGCACAATTAACAGAAAAGGAAATGGCAAAACTGATGACCAGTAAGTTATCCTAAATTACACAATCTCTAAACGTTATGTTCACTTTTTTTTTTTACCTTTTACAGGTACTCCATTGATGAAAAAATTTTTTGCATTACTGATTCAACTGAAATCAAAGACGAATTTATAATTGTAGGGTGCATAGAAAACAAGAAATCAGTCCAGAAACTTTTTTCCATTCATTCAAACGAAGCAAACCGTTGAAAAACAATGTGATAAAAAAGTCAGTGACTGGACAATTAAAACGTTCAACAACGCTTAAGTATTGCTATAGTTGGAATAGATTCAATATCAAGACTCAACATGTTGCGCCATATGCCAAAGACATATAGCTATTTATAGGATGTTATGAAAGCAATAGATTTTCAAGGTTATACAAAAGTAGCTGACAACACATTTGTTAATGTCGTACCCATGCTAACTGGGATGTTTGTTGAAGAGTGTTGGACCGAGTCCATGTACAACTCTTCTTTAAATTACATGAATTTCATTTGGAAAAATTATAGTGAAAATGGATTTAGGACATTGTTTGCTGAAGATTACCCCGAAATTGCAATATTTAATTTTTTGAAAGTTGGATTTTTTGATCAACCAACTGATTATTACTTGAGACCATTTACATTGGCTGCTAGTCATTACATGAAGTTGGATAATGACTGTTATGCTGATAAACCTGAAATTGGAATTATATTACAGTGGATATTGGATTTTCAAGAAACATTTCGGGTAAGTGATTTGAACTTTTATGTTTAAAGTCTTTCAATTAGACTTCCTAAACAGCAAGATTTATTAAGTCACTCGCCTACAAGTGTGTAGGGTGTGTATTGTTCATCTGCGCATAAACTTAATCATCAATATGTATTTTGAGAGTATAGTAATGTTGTCATTGCAAATAATAATTGTATAACTTGTAGAGTATGCAAATGTTTATTTGGGGCATTTAAAGGGTTACCTATCAACCTCTGAGACAATGTTAGAGTTAAATGAAATATTGCAATCATATGCAATACTTAATTTTGTTTATTTACTTTCAAACGAAAACATCCAATTGTTGTGGTTGGGCCTGGCCACAGATATCTATGTCATTGGTTGGTTTAGATCACATGATAAAACGTTTTCGTTTCAAACTAAATTACGGCACAAAACTGACAAATTTAGGTATTGTATACCTTACTAGACGATGGCAATTGTTATATTTAAACCCAACTTGTCTTTACGGGTTGAGTGTTCCTTTAATATTGGTTAAATGTTTGTATGTAAGTTAATAGCAAATGCAACAAGATATCACACAAAACACAATTCTAAAATTTGCTTCATTTAATATCATATGAAATATCTTAACGTTTTCATAATTCAAACCTTAATCCTAACCACTGAGGTTGCAATTTGCTATGGGAATAACTTATTTAATTTTTTCAGGACAAGCCAACGTTCGCATTAGTTTACAATACAAGACTTACCCACAGAGTTTTAAACAATGCAGGAAAGGCAGATAACTTGCATTTCAATTTCTTCAAGACATTTTGGGAGTCTAACTACAATAACAATTCAGTTCTAATTTTCTTCAGTGACCA